>CM062240.1:15498497-15632617 GCA_031216185.1 Syzygium aqueum
AAAAAGGAATCATAGCATGTGAGGATCGGCCTTTCCTATTGGGGGATGAACTGAGGGAACTGTCCTGAACTGTATCCAGCCTCCTATTTCATCTCCGCAACAAAAGATACTCTATCTTGTTTGTTTTTGGAATGGTTAAGTAAGAAGTATTTAGCAAAGAAACTCCACATCTATCAACCAACAGCTATGATCAAAACATTAGAAGTGCACTATCCTTGTTTCCACTGACACCATAATGAACTTCAATACTAGGTCATAAATAAATACCGCAACCATATTTGTGATTCCTGAAAGAGGCAATCCAGCTTTTAGGCACCTTCGCCTAAAGAAATTGGTCAATCAATTTATGAATGCCAATTTCTCATATAATATGATCATATTATAAACCATTGGAGAATCAAGTTCTTCAAAGTCCACATATATAGTAATATATCCTTTCAATCAGGACAAAGATTGTTAGTCCAGTTAAGTGTATGCCAAAGCTAATCACTCTTGTTTACGTTATGCTGTCGCAAATCTCATTATAAATCAACGTTCATCAGCAAGACTTACGCAAAGAATGGTCAAATGCCTGAGCTTGCTTGGGAGCCTGAGATGAAGGCGGAGCCGGAGCCGGAGCCAGAGCCTGAGCAGGTTCAGCAGGAGGAAGTTCCGGTTGAGGAAATTGACTAAGATTCTCCATTCTGACAGGCACACCTGAAAAAACGAGACAGGTGACTGTCATACTGAAAGACGTTGCCTCTACAGCATTTTCTACAGCTTTCCATTTCAAATTATGGGAAAAAGGAATCATAGCACATGAGGATCGGCCTTTCCTATTGCAGGATGAACTGAGGGAACTGTCCTGAACTGTATCCAGCCTCCTGTTTCATCTCCACAACAAAAGACACTCTATCTTGTTTGTTCTTGGAATGGTTAAGTAAGAAGTATTTAGCAAAGAAACTCCACATCTATCAACCAACAGCTATGATCAAAACATTAGAAGTGCACTATCCTTGTTTCCGCTGACACCATTGAACTTCAATATTAGGTTTTAAATAAATACCGCAACCATATTTGTGATCCTGAAAAGAGGCAACCAGCTTTTATGCACCTTCGCCTAAAGAAATTGGTCAATCAATTTATGAATGCCAATTTCTCGTATAATCTGATCATATTATAAACCATTGGAGAATCAAGTTGTTCAATGTCCACATATATAGTAATATATCCTTTCAATCAGGACAACATTTATTACTCCCACTTAAGTGTATGCCGAAGCTAATCAATCTTGTTTGCGTTATGCTCTCACAAATCTCATTATAAATCAATGTTCATCAGCAAGACTTACGCAAAGAAGGGTCAAACGCCTGAGCTTCCATGGGAGCCTGAGATGAAGGTGGAGCCAGAGCCAGAGCCAGAGCCAGAGCAGGCTCAGCAGGAGAAAGTTCCGGTTGAGGAAATTGACTGAGATTCCCCTTTCTGACAGGCACAGCTGATAAAACGAGATAGGCAACTGTCATAGTGAAGAACGATGCCTGTGCCGCACTCTTTTATAGCTTTCCATTACAGATCATGAGAAAAAGGAATCATAGCATGTGAGGAACGGCGTTTCCCATGGGGGAACGAACAGAGGAACTGTAGTAACCATATCTAGTCTCCAAATTCATCTCCATAATAAAAGACATCTTCTCTTGTCTGTTTTTGCAATGGTAATTAAAGAGTATTTCACAAAGAAACTCCCACATCTTCAACCAACAGCTATTATCAGAAAAAAAAAACTTGAGAATTGCGCACTCCCCTGTTTCTGCTAACGTCGTAGTCGACTTAGATACCCGGTTATATACCTCAACCAATTTAAAATTCCAGCATAGAGGCGAACCGACTTTTAAGCCCCTTCGCCTGAAGAAATTGGTCAATCAATTTATCAACGCCGGACTCCTCACATATCCTGATCAGCACCCACCAAAGGTAACGCAGAAGCTAATCAATCTTCATCATGGGCCGATGTTTCATCAGAGAAAAAAGGACTCAAAATAGTACCAGTCATCCTAGCAAGCTAGTACTTATCTAGGTTTTTCTTTTCCGTCAAAACTTTCTCATCTCACCTCATTCAACCAAACGGATTTCGCGGCATTTGTCAAGCACAGAGTCATTTCGTCATCCAATTAACGATGCATTTCTCGAGACCGAAACTTCACATTTCCTCCCCAGATTCCACGGGCGTCCTTTCAAGCAAAGCACGTAACTTTCAGTGAGAGAGAGAGACTTACTTGAAGAAGCCGAGGGAGCGCGAAACAGAGCAGCAGCCAGAGTCGAAGCCGAAGCCAGAGCCAGAGCCGGAGCAGGAGCCGGCGCCGGAGCCGGAGCAGGAGCTGGCGCCGGAGCCGGAGCCGGAGCTGGCGCCGGAGCCGGAGCCGGAAGGTGCAGACCAGGGAACTGGCAGAGATCGCTCATTTCGCTTCCCTTCGTCTGGCTCGATCGGTGGATCCGGACGGCGGACGGCGGACGGCGGAGGCGATCGGAGGAGGAGCTCCGGGTCCGGCGAGGCTAGGGCAAAATTGAGGGCGAGAGGCCTCTTTGGAAGGTGAACCGTCGGAGTGGAGCTCAGCAAAAACGAGCCGGAACGGCACAAAATGTCGCTTTTTTACCCGCGCACGTGCGCACTCGCTCTCGTGACACTGGACCGGCCAATTTCAAGAACATCATGAGATTGACTCCAAAAAAAAAAAAATTAGATTTACGGAGAAAATGGGGACGGTGAAGGAGATGAATATCATCAATTTAAGGGAACAAAGTGTGACCAGAACAAAAACAAAAAAGGTGGAAGAAAGTGATTTTGTATCCATTATTAGAAACTTTCCAAGAGTTACTATGAAAGCAGCTGTGAAAATGGGAACCCCCAATTTACTATGGATCGAATGTCATTAATCAAAATTAAGAATTTTCATATATTTCGATGCATAAAAACCTTGCTTAAAAGTAAATGAGAGAGTTTTTTTACAAGTACATCGATTTGAAGATTTTGATAGTTAAAAGCTTATTTCGGAATAAATTTGTCCACTAATTTTGTTTTTTTTTTTTCATCGACGGCAACTTCCAAGAGAAGCACACCCGGGGGGCATGTTCGTAAATTCCCCTTGTCGGCTCCATGTTTCGGTCCAGCCAGTCGGCACGCCTTAGCGTTTTCCGAGGAGAAAATCGGATTGTCGTCTCGCCGCCCCACACCATACCTTCTGATATCTTCTTCTTCTTCTTCTTCTCGATCGGGGCTTTTCCTTGTCGTTACCATAAACCCTCTGCAAATCTTGCATAGCTTTACCCAAGAAGAGGATCAATGGCCGGCGGCCAGAAGCGGCCGTACCGCGGTTTCCGCCGCGCCCGCTCCCGTTCCCCGCCGCCCAGTTCGCCCTTCGACAAGAAGCGCCGTTTCTCTCTGAATATGCCGGGGTCAAGATCGAAATCCCCCGCGTACCCACGTCCTCATCCTCAAGCCCGCCGCATCGCCCCGAAACAAGAAGTGGGTAAGCAGCAGACTTTCAGTTCGTACCTCGACGTCCCCGATTTGCCGCCCACGATCAGGGTTCTGTGCGAAATCGTCGCCAGAACCCCCTCCCTCGCCGTTGAGAAGGTTCTCGAAGATTCCGGCATCGGGGTCGGGCAAGAAGATGTGGAGGAGGTGCTCAAGCTGTCCTACGGCTTCCCGGGCTCCGCCGTCAAGTTCTTCCGGTGGTCCGGGCACCAGCTCAAGGACGACCACAGCCCGTACGCTTGGAACTTGGTGGTCGACATGTTGGGTAAGAACTCTCTGTTTGATGCGATGTGGGATGCCGTGAAGTCGATGCGGAAAAAAGGGTTGCTTTCGCTCGCCACTTTCGCTTCGGTTTTCAGTAGCTACGTGATTGCCGGTAGCTTGCAAGAAGCTGTTATGACTTTTGAAGTTATGGACCAATACGGCATGCCGCCTGATGTGGTAGCATTGAATTCGCTGATTAGCGCAATTTGCAGGGACGGTAAGACTTTGGATGCAGTGGACTTCTTACGAATCGTGAAGGAGAGGATTAGGCCGGACGCGGACACGTATGCAATATTGTTGGAGGGTTGGGAGAATGAAGGGAATGTGACTGGTGCTAGGCGGACTTTCACCGAGATGGTGGTAGAAATAGGTTGGGACCCTGCCAACGTGCCTGCCTATAGCTCCTTTTTGTGTACTTTGTTAAAGGGTCCTAGTGGGATGTCTGAAGCATTGAAATATTTCCGGACGATGAGCGATCGACGGTGTTATCCAGGGATGAAGTTCTTTCGGAACGCGTTGGAGGAGTGTATAAAGCGTACTGATTCTAAAGGAGCCGACTTTCTATGGGAAGCTATGGTAGGCCGAGTTGGGTGTAGACCGGATACAGAAATGTATAATTCAATGATAGCTTTACATTGTTACACCGACCGCATCGATGTAGCCGAGAAGCTGTTGGATGAAATGGTCTACAATGGGGCATTTCCCGATGATAGAACTTACAATATCTTGCTTCAGTTCTTGATCAAATGCAGGAAACTAAAGGAGGCCTCGATAGTATTTACAGAGATGGTGAAAAATGAATGTGTGCCAAGTCTTGCCAATTGCAATGCAGCTGCCAGGATATTTATAGATATACAAGACCATCACTCGGCTACAAAGGTTTGGAAGTGGATGGTCGAGTACTACAGTTCCGATTTGGATGAGACTGGCAATATTTTGATTTTGGGGCTTCTTGATATTGACAGGCTCCCTGAAGCAGTCAAATATGCCGAGGATATCGTTGAAAGAGGAATTGAATTGTCCTCTTCCACATTGTCGAAATTGAAACAGAGCCTTTCCAAGGCCAGAAAGTTACATATGTATGATGAAATTTTGAGGAAGTGCAGAAGTCCTCATGTAGCTTAAAAATTCATTCAGGTCTTTGTGTTTAGAGGTGGCATTTTCAGATTGGCCATATTTTGAATCTAGTCAACTGTATATTCTGTGCCTCCAATACTTCTGTCCTTACTAAGAATGAAGTGTGAATCGTTGAACCTTCTTGGTTGCACGAACCATCCTCCTTGGTTGTATGGACAATGTTAATCTGGATATCTGTTTTAACCAAAAACCCTGCTTTTTGAGCAGTAGACTGTTTCGTTCCAATTTCTCCTCTTTTGGAGGAGAGAGTTTTCTCGCTAAGCTAATTGTGAGGTTGAATATTCCGGCAGTTTTGTACAATGAATGGATATCAGTGTTTGCAATGGGGCTTATTTCTTGGTGAGTAGATTCAGCAGCCTTTGTCCTCTATCTATGAATGTTGCATTGCAACCATCTGTTTATGTTAGAGCACTCTAATGTTGAGCTTGTATTCTTGGAGCTGTATTGTTTTGGATGGTCTTTTGTAAACGGCTTTTTGGTTATCATTGTTAGTCCAATATTAGTTCCTGCAATTAGAAGAATTATTTTAGTCAAGGCTTTGTATTTGTATGGATTGTCATTTAGTCATCCTTTTCTGGTAGTCTTAGCTTCTTTTATTTCACACGAAGTTGATAATATCACACGACCCTTGTTTATCGGAAGATTGTAGTTATTCTTGGTTGTAATGTACTCTTCATTTTGTACAGAGTAAGAAGTGGCTTCATGTTTCGGGTGGCTGCATGTTTGTTGGTTATTGGAAGTATCATGATTTGACAATCATTAAGAAGCAACTAGTTGCCAAGAAGCTCAGTTGCATTGATTAAATGGTCTGTGATGTGAGGAATGCCGCATGCAAAACTTTGAGGTGTCGATGACATTTTTATGTTGCCCTTGCATATCATCTATTTTCTGGTGTCGCTCAAATCGTTCAGACACAAAAACTGTGGTGAATTATCATCTTTGGATGCTGTTAACAAATTTTATGCATCAGATGTCTTTTGCCTGGAAAACCAAAAGGATGAGATGTGCCTGCTTAGCTATACGTATTCGGACATTGCCAATGAAGAGAGATGTCTAACCCAGTTCACTCGAGTCTTGAAGTGCCTTGTGAAGTCAGTAGTCATGAGCAGGACGCACTGATCGCGGATGACGTTGTTCTATCAATAGCCTGTAGTTCTCTTGTGCAGCAATTTTCCTCGTGTATTGAAAATCCTCTCAAGATCCTGTGATAAACTTCTTGTGAGCCATCTTCTGTGCTTGTTTTTCCCACGAATTGGTAGGATTGCTACTGGAGAATTATTCATTAGCCAAGTTCTAATTGTTCATTAGAATTATTCAATTACACGGAGCCCGTGTTGGCGCCTCGGCATCCTCGAACCGAGGCCGGGGTCAAGGCTAATTAGAGGTTGACCAGCACAGATCGATCTCGATCCGAAGGTAATGAGGGCTCGGCAGCAGCTGTGGTGATCCTTGCGAGGGTTTCAGAGAGAGAGAGAGAGAGAGAGAACGGGTTGTGGTCAATCCGAGCGAGATGAGGAGTAGGGGACTGAGGGTGAGTGGAGTGAAACGGGCACTGAGGGTGAGTGGAGTGAAACGGGCGGTAGCTACTTCCGTGGTGGTGGCGCGGCGGGGATGACAGTTCGACAGCCAAGGCGGCCGGGATGGCGCACAAAGCTGAGCGGGGGCGGAGGATTGTGCAGAAGATAGAGAGAGGGAGAGAAAAGACGAGGAAAAAGTAATTCCTTTATTTTATACAAGGTAAATCGCCGCTTGACATAATTTTAATAGATGGTCCATGTAGAATTGGATAGGTTTGGACCCACCTAACTTTTTTTTCTTGCATATTTCCCCTTCACAATTTAACAGGGCAAGAGATGCCTTTGAAAGGACTTCACATGGCCATATGAGTTTGAGATGAAACACAAACCATAAGGCGATTTCACTAATAGAAATACATGATACACAGATGAGTTGTGGTCACTAATATCTTTAAATATGAAGCTGTCATGGTAGATAATAGTGACATTTTTAAGATGTCATTTAATATGAGAAAGATAATACATAAAGAACTTTGCTCAAAATTTGAGATTTCCACGGCAAAAATAGATAATCGGTTAGTCAAAGAATACTAATATTAGACAATTTAATTGTTACTAGTAGCACGTGAATTTTTTTTTCATTTGTTTAAAATTGGAATATGTATTTTGACACAAATTACTTGCTAAATTGTATTACATTTCACATGAATCTTCCTTTTCTGAACAAAATAAATGTGAACTTTTAAAGAACTAGTTAATAGTGACTTGATAACATTAAAGAACTAGTTAATAGGAAGAGTTACAAAAACATTTAATTTTCTATAATTGCTATTTTGCAATATTAAAACACAG
Source organism: Syzygium aqueum (assembly GCA_031216185.1). Classification (NCBI taxonomy): domain Eukaryota; kingdom Viridiplantae; phylum Streptophyta; class Magnoliopsida; order Myrtales; family Myrtaceae; genus Syzygium; species Syzygium aqueum. Next base: position 15,505,779 of record CM062240.1, read on the forward strand.
AAAACTAATGTTTTTTTTAGCGGTGATCGGTTCAAGGTGAGTAGGTTCTAGGCCTCAAAACTTGGAACTTATAATGTTAAAATTGATTCCTAGTTTTTGGAACTTGAAACTTACTATATTTGTCTTCGAAGCGACCCATAACCTACCATGTTAATCCGATCCGATTCTCGAATTACTCGGGAACTGGTTTCTACTTTTTATTTTTGCTTCATTTTTACAAAAAAAAAAAGGCAAATTGCAGTTACAGTAAAGTAATATAGCTTAAACCGTTACATGTCTCAAAAGTTCACAAGTAAAAGCTCTTCCATCCATCATACCTTCTAATACAAAATTGTTCTTAAGCATTGTACCGTTGGAAATAAAATTGTTCATTGCACCATTTCATGCAATAATGATATGATTTTATATTCACATCCACATAATATAGGGAAAATTATCCAAAAAGTCCTAAACCTATTACACTATTATCAATTCAGTCCTAAAATTTTTAATTATGCCAATTGAGAATTAAACATTTTCACATTTTGCCTATTGAGTTTGTCTAGTCAATTTTGGCAAGAAATTGCTGATATTGATGCCGGTCATCTGACGTGAAACGCCAGTAATGACGTTGACAATTTTTATACTATTTTAATATTTTTCGAATTTTTTATTTTTCCTTTTTTTATCTTTTCCTTCTTTAATTTTGTTCTTTTTCTTTTTTTCCTTTTCTCTTCTTTTATTTATTTTCTTTTTTATTTTTTCCCTTTTTCCCTCTGTCAACCATCGCCGGATCGAGCGAGGGTCACCTTTGCTGACCATGACTAGGCCTCGTTGATGGCCGGCCATTGGCGAGTTGTTGGTAATGGTTAGCGGAGGAAAAAAGAAGGAAAAAAAGAAAAAAAAAGTAAAGAAGGAAAATAGAAGAAAAGAAAAAAAAGGAAATTGTAAAATTTTTAAAATTTTAAAAAAATGTATTAAAATTTATCCACATCATTGTCAGCCATACCACGTAGGACTATTGACATCTACATCAGTGATTTCCAATCAAAATTTGATTGAATGGACACAATTGGCGAAATGTGAAACTGTTTAAGACTAAATTAGTAAAATTGAAAGATTTATGAATGAATTAAAAAAAGTGCACTAGGTTTAGAACTTATTTGACAATTTTTCCTACAAAATATCTCTTGAATTTTTTTCATGAAAGGAAATAAGTGGACAAGCGTGTCAGAGGAGTTTTCTTTATGAAAGGAGGGTATACATTAGGAACCTCGGGAAGAATCTGGCACTGAGTTCCTTAATTATAAAACCCCCTATCAAAGCATGGAGGGAGCATAGATAGCATCTTCATGGTGCAGAGCAGGATCAACATAATAGGATTTCCCAGTGTTGAGAAAACCTCCTAATATATTTTGAAGTTGACAAAACTGTCCAAGAGTTATTATAAGTCTAACAAATACTTTTAAAGAATTTCTAAGTCTAGAAAGTCATTTTCTAGAAGTCTAGACTTTACAAGGATCAGAAGAAAAAGTCTAAATTTTGCATAGCAAAAGACAAAGTTCAGACTTTGTATACGGCAGTTAAAAAATTTCAGTTTATATTGAAAACAAAAGATTTAGAAATTAAATAATAAGCCATTCTGACCAAGTTTTGAAGTACAAGATAAGGATTAAACTTTATTCAGACGTTAACTCAAACTCAAAAAAATGGCTAGTAATCTAGTTTGGATTTTACCATGGGAAAGGATTGATTGATATGATCTTAAAAGGCTATTTTGCAAAGAATATTTACATCTTGAAATATCCTCGATTGATTGACCATCAACCCCACGACAAGTTTATTTCCAAATGAGGAGGCTTTGCTTATGAAAACCAAAGTTCTGATTGTATGGACAACTAGATTCAGCGGGATTTAGACTTTGTTACTCAATGACTACTCAGTCCTTTTATACAAATCTGTCCAAGATGAAGATTTGAAGAGATGATCTTTTGAAAACTGTCCAACGATTAGTTTGGAAGTAGAGGAGTATAAAAGGAAACAAATTGTCAAAGAGCAGAAGTAGAGAGACGATATCCAGAATCATCCATTCCAAAGTCTGAGCACACTTCGACTAGTATAACTTGTCCATCTTGAGCTAATATCTGTGATATTGAGAGACTTGTTATAAGAGTGATTGAGTCAGATAGAGTGATCTATTCTTCACAGAAAAATATTACTCAGAACTTGTAATCTCTTGATTGATCATCTAGTGAAATCCAGTCAATGGGCTATCAGCGTAGGAGTATTTAATCAAAATCTGAACATTGTTCAGACTTTACCTGAGATCAATTAATTTCGCAATAAAATTGATCAAAGAGAATTCAAATCACCTATTCACCCTCTCTTGGTGATATTTGCTAGTTTCATCACCCATTATGCCCAATAATACCACTTTTACAGCACAACAGAAAGACAAATGGAGTGGTGTATGCAAAGATCCACGAAGGAGACGGTATATGGATTATTACGATGGAAACTGGGATGGAGGCGAATGGTTGAATCAGGGTGTCACGCCCCGAACCCCAACGAGCTCGCGACATCCCGCTCTGGTCGAATTGTTGCGACGTCCCAGGAACGTCGCCGACCCAACCCAAACATCAGAACCACATGCGGAAGCGAAATAAATAAAACAAACCCCGGACAAAAGATATGACGACAACGGGGTAGAACAACATAACTGACAAACAACAACATATTCATACAACACCAAATATACAAACATATACAGCAGACCAGCATCCGAATTCACCGTCATAACAAAAGACCAGGGTCTGGTTAACTTAACTTCCCTATGGGTCAACCCGATTTAAACAACCCCTAAAAATACCCTAGGGAAAGCCTAAGGATCGCCTTCCGTTCTGCTCCTGATTCTTCGGGCTTGAACCTCCGGACACTCGCCTGCAGCTCCACATACTTCCAAAAAGAGGAGGCGAACTCCCCGGGTTTACGACTGGGGGTCTGAAAAGTGGCGGTTATACAACCGTGAGACGAATCTCAATAAGTGTACAACCCCAAACCCCACGTAGGCACTCACGTACCGCCAGACAGAACACGCATCTCACACAACGATCAACCATACTAACAATCACACACGACCCTACCTGGAATCCATCATGCACGTTCCTGCATGTTAGACCATAATACAGCCAGCACATTACAACAATACATCACAGATGCGTGCGTGCCTTAATTATAAGACAGAAACCACTTGGGCACGTCCCATACCATGCCTAGCAGTTTCTACCCCATAATTAAGAATCACATCACGCGATACAATCACACTCGCACACTAACTCACACCATGCGTCACTTTCTCAAACCTCGCACCTCAAGTCAATTCCTGCTCATTCTCAACCCTTCCACCACTACCGCGCCCGCGTAAAACGCATCAGGCCAACGGTCTTCTGACCTCGTCAGGCATCGTCACCCCGTCGGGCCGGGCATCGTCAACTCGTCAGGGACAGCATCGTCCCGCGTAAACGTACACGCCTCAGGACGGAATCCTACACACATTTTCCTTCTACCGCGCCCGCGTAAAACGCATCAGGCCAACGGTCTTCTGACCACGTCAGGTATCGACACCTCGTCAGGCCGGGCATCGTCACCTCGTCAGGGACGGCATCGTCCCGCGTAAACGTACACGCCTCAGGACGGATCCTTTCCAACCAATCTCACATTTCCGCACGCTCGTTCCACTCAAACCACACTTATACACGACCAACAAACGCACGACCCAAACATACACACCTCACACACATTTCACAATTTCGTATTCTCACCACACGAACACGCCACCCAATCACACATTTAACACGCGAATCCAATGCGAACCAGCCACGCCACACCTCACGGCCACATTCACACGGCACATAGCCACACCATATTCAACTCAGCACACAATCCCGAACCAGTCCACCACAGCAATTAATACAATTAATCCAATCAAGCCAATATAATCCCAATCAATCACACACTTAACCCCGATCGGTCCACAACGTCACAGCCCTAACCGAGCCTCTTAAACCTCGAAATTCCATCTCCAAAACAGTCCACAGATCAGCCCACGATAACCAAACAATCAGTCACAAAATTCAGTCCGAGAGAGAGAAAAACCTGGAATATACAAAATCGGATCCAAACTGGCAATTACACAGTGGCCGAAATCCATTTGAAATAAATAGTAAATCAATTCTAAAAATTCTGAAATTTGGATATGTTCTACAAAACATCTCGATAAACATTTTCTATGAAGAACTCGAAACCCAGTTCTAACCATAAGCACCTCGTTTTGACACTCAAAGTCAGACGAAATTCGGTTCGCTCAGACAGCCCCTCAGGCCATCAAAATACAACTCATTCGGTACACAAATCATCTTGGAAAACCTTGAAATTTTTATATGTTATATCCACAAATGTCCCCAACAATTTTTGTGAAGGAAGTATTTTGAAAATAGGCCTGGAAAAATTTATAAAAATTCGAACAGACCCGAAGGTCGGGTGAACAGTAAATCGGGCAGTTTTATTTCGGTCCAAAAATGGACTTACGAATGGCATCAAATAATTTCTAAAAATTCCCAAATTAAAATATGTTATACTTCAAGATGTTGGGAACAACTTTTATGAAGAACACTTCCTCAAAATCGGGCCACACAAATCACAGTAAAAATAGCAAAATCTGGCGACGCAGCAACAGCCTAGCCGGAAATCAGTCCACATGCACCACCAAGCAAACCGGCCACTAAATCAGCCCAAAACAGCCACGAAAAACACCTAAACCGAACCCTAAACGAGCCTAGAAATACCCGAGGTCCTAAATGGCGATTGGGGGAGTCACTTACCTAAGAAAAGCGAGACGAATGGGCTGGACAGAAGCTGGAATAACCAGACCCAGCAGCAGCAGCAGCAATTGAAGATGAACAAAAAGAGAGAGAGAGAGAGAGATCAGACCAGTCAAAAAAAATGGGCTGGCGGGGGACACGTGTTGCCGATCCGGGAGTTTTTGACCAAAATACCCTTAATCCAACGGTCCTAATTCATTCTTATCCAAAAATTAAGGGCAAAAGTGTCAATAGGGCCAATAATTGAGCTGAATTATCTAAATAATTATCCCCAAAATTCGAAACTGAAACTGGCCCAGGGGCAAAACTGTCCTTTTTCCGGTCCCGGGCCGAAATTTCAATTTTTGCACATACGCGTTCCATATGTGCATGGCCAACATAATATGGCATCGGAATCGTGAAAATAGCTTCTTAAGCCCTCGAAAATCGACTGCAAAGTTTCGGGATTAAAATAATGTTATTTTTCACTTCCGAGCCAAAATTCCAATTTTCGCCCGAAACCACTCTAAATGCCTGTGGCCACCCCAAAATGACATCAGTTTTGAAAAATAACCTCAAACAACCTTAAAATCCAATATCAGTGTCCTCAGGGGCAAAACCGTAATTTTCCCGGTCCGAACCGAAATCCATTTTTTTGCAGAAATGGGTGGCCCCAAAGTTGGCCAAGCCAAAAACGTCATCGGCCGTCCAAAATTGTCACTTTCAAAATTCTCGATTCCCGGGCCCAAATTCCAAGAAATGACTAAAATTGAACACTCGCGACTTTAGCTTATCTCTGGCTAACGGGTGGCTCATTGGGATTACGCGCTCTTGACCCGTGATCGACACTAAGTCAAACCACGTTTAAGTTTACTCTACCAAGGACAACCTTGATTATCATATAATTGCGAGGATCTGTCGCTAGTTCCCTTCGGACACGATCAATCAGTTAGATCGGTCTCTGTTGGCTCAAAACATTCCCTCGTCAATCCATATGGTCAAAGATCGAACCCAGGTCGAGTTCTTTGGTCGTGCGAACTCAATCCCGTAATAGCCCTACCCCTAAGGTCAGCATCCCGAAAGTGCACAGTTCCGGGTAAGATCTTACTATAGTGCATTGATCAATATTCATTTCCTAAATCCCGGGAAAAGGATCGAAAATTCAGTCTGTTACAATTCCTCCCCCCTAATAAAAATTTCGTCCTCGAAATTTACAACTATACCTGCTATCCAAACAGGTGGGGGAGATGACGTATCATTATCCTTACTTCCGTAATATTCCCACACAACTTCGATCAATGGGACCGTTTTAATCCTTAAAACTTGTTCCTTCCCATTTGCCCCCTGAAATCCAGTACACATGCTCACGGCATATCCTCTAAAGTTTGTATGGTCTTTTCAAACTGGTCATCCAATAAAATCTCTTCCTGGAATTCTAAATCATCGGGCACGCACCATCGTCCTCAAAACTTCAAAATTCCATTTTAAGCAATCACGTCAACGGCGTGATTATCGAGGTCCCTCCTCGACTCCCTACAAACTCAAATCTAGGGTGTCCAGCCAGCCTAAACTGAATCACCCTAATGCTGCATTCCATTACAGCATTATGTTTAACTAACCAATTCAAGCTTACAATCAACCGAAATCACACCTAATCAAGAAGGCCAAATCTATTCCGCTTTGTACACCACCAAACACCACTTCACAGTCTGAACATTCCAACAACATGCATATCTTATTCATTAATGGCACAATCACACACACTTGCACTTTAAATTTGGTTTCAATCCAACCAATTTAGCATATCAAGCATACACGAACAAGTGCGACGCCCCCGAATCGATAAAACAGATGCCATCTAATTATACAGAGAAACCATACATGTACTTTTACCTGGCATATTCTCAATTCCCTTTCGCGTCAGGGCATACATTCGTCCTTGTGCCGACGGTCTATTCGGATTAGCCGGCAGGGTTGCACTAGTCGGATTCCCTATCCGAGGTGTCTGCGATGATGGGGGAGGTCGAACCTGAATGTTCGGACAATTCCTTATGTGATGGCCCATTCCACCACACCCAAAACATGCCCCAGTCACACTTGGACAAGGACCATTCCCATGGGATCTCCCACATCGTTTACAGGCTGCATTAGACGAATGTGCCGACTTCCCAATATTCCTTCTTGCCGGAGGGACAAAACGTCGATTTTCCATCATCGGCCTTTTCCCCTGCTGACGATCGTCTCCAGTTGAGATATGTTGTGATCCAGATGCGGCGGCTCTTTCCGTCATGTCTTGTTCAATAACCTGAGCCCGCCTATATATTTCTCCATAATCTTTAATGTCGTGCGATAATATCTGACTCCGAAGATCCGGCTTCAGCCCATCCCGGAATCTCCGAGCTTTATCTTGCGGATTTTCTACCATAGTCGGTGCAAACTTCGCTAACCTGGCAAATTCCGCTTCGTATTGGTCAACAGTCATTTGACCTTGGCGCAATCGCGTAAACTCCATTAATTTCTTTTCCTGGGCAGTCTCCGAAAAATACTTCTCATAGAAATTCTCAACAAACACTGCCCAAGTCGGGGCCGTTCCTTCAGGGAATACTCTGCCTTCCGTGGCATTCCACCAATCATGAGCACTTTCCTGTAACTGATATACCGCCAACGTTACTTTCTCCTCATCGGTACATCCCAAAACTTTATAAGTTTTCTCTAGTGATTCCACCCATCTCGGTGCAGTCTCGGGGTCACCACGACCATGAAACTGAGGCGGTTTCAATTTTATAAACTGTTCCACTAATTGGGGCATCTGTCTAACCCCTACTGGTTGAACCTGCCCTTGCTGGGCTTGATTTCCTCCAACACCAGCATTCTCATTAACTACAGCAGCTGCAGCTCCAGCAGCTTGAGCGGTCGCATTCTCTCGCTCTTGAGCTTGCCTTTCTATCAAATTTCCCATCCTTTCTAACACTCTAATAACTCCTTCCATACGCGGATCTTCCGCAGGTCTGACATCAGCTCTGGGGTCCACTGCAACTCCAACACCCACTCCAGGATTTTCTACCACTCTAGCACCCATATCAATGTCCTCTACAGCTCTAGCCCGAGCGCGACCTCTACCTCTTGTTCCTCTTCTAGTGCCCCTTCTTGGGACTCTTCTTACTCCTCTGCCTTCACTGCTCATTGTATCAACTTTCTACTATTCTTCTACCTGCTGTAAGTCCACCCTGTATCAGAGACCTAGGCCAACTACACTAATCCAAAATCTAGGCACCAAACTTGACAACCAGCACTCATCAACCGACAATTAACCATCAAATCAATCACCTAACATCACGTCTGCACTACTAAGCACTCAACAGAGTTCTCGTACTCACCTCAAGTCCTGCCGCACCTTCGTCTCAACCATCATTATAACCATAACAAACCACTCAGCAATCACAGGCGCGTACTCACAGAGCATGCATAAACAACATGACATGCATTTAACGAAGAGCTCCCTAACTGACTACCCTGAAGTCGTCGCTCCTTATCACTCCAGGACTCGACCTTACCGATATCGAGCTAACCTTGCTCTGATACCAATTCAAAACGGGGATGTCACGCCCCGAACCCCAACGAGCTCGCGACATCCCGCTCTGGTCGAATTGTTGCGACGTCCCAGGAACGTCGCCGACCCAACCCAAACATCAGAACCACATGCGGAAGCGAAATAAATAAAACAAACCCCGGACAAAAGATATGACGACAACGGGGTAGAACAACATAACTGACAAACAACAACATATTCATACAACACCAAATATACAAACATATACAGCAGATCAGCATCCGAATTCACCGTCATAACAAAAGACCAGGGTCTGGTTAACTTAACTTCCCTATGGGTCAACCCGATTTAAACAACCCCTAAAAATACCCTAGGGAAAGCCTAAGGATCGCCTTCCGTTCTGCTCCTGATTCTTCGGGCTTGAACCTCCGGACACTCGCCTGCAGCTCCACATACTTCCAAAAAGAGGAGGCGAACTCCCCGGGTTTACGACTGGGGGTCTGAAAAGTGGCGGTTATACAACCGTGAGACGAATCTCAATAAGTGTACAACCCCAAACCCCACGTAGGCACTCACGTACCGCCAGACAGAACACGCATCTCACACAACGATCAACCATACTAACAATCACACACGACCCTACCTGGAATCCATCATGCACGTTCCTGCATGTTAGACCATAATACAGCCAGCACATTACAACAATACATCACAGATGCGTGCGTGCCTTAATTATAAGACAGAAACCACTTGGGCACGTCCCATACCATGCCTAGCAGTTTCTACCCCATAATTAAGAATCACATCACGCGATACAATCACACTCGCACACTAACTCACACCATGCGTCACTTTCTCAAACCTCGCACCTCAAGTCAATTCCTGCTCATTCTCAACCCTTCCACCACTACCGCGCCCGCGTAAAACGTATCAGGCCAACGGTCTTCTGACCTCGTCAGGCATCGTCATCCCGTCGGGCCGGGCATCGTCAACTCGTCAGGGACAGCATCGTCCCGCGTAAACGTACACGCCTCAGGACGGAATCCTACACACATTTTCCTTCTACCGCGCCCGCGTAAAACGCATCAGGCCAACGGTCTTCTGACCACGTCAGGTATCGACACCTCGTCAGGCCGGGCATCGTCACCTCGTCAGGGACGGCATCGTCCCGCGTAAACGTACACGCCTCAGGACGGATCCTTTCCAACCAATCTCACATTTCCGCACGCTCGTTCCACTCAAACCACACTTATACACGACCAACAAACGCACGACCCAAACATACACACCTCACACACATTTCACAATTTCGTATTCTCACCACACGAACACGCCACCCAATCACACATTTAACACGCGAATCCAATGCGAACCAGCCACGCCACACCTCACGGCCACATTCACACGGCACATAGCCACACCATATTCAACTCAGCACACAATCCCGAACCAGTCCACCACAGCAATTAATACAATTAATCCAATCAAGCCAATATAATCCCAATCAATCACACACTTAACCCCGATCGGTCCACAACGTCACAGCCCTAACCGAGCCTCTTAAACCTCGAAATTCCATCTCCAAAACAGTCCACAGATCAGCCCACGACAACCAAACAATCAGTCACAAAATTCAGTCCGAGAGAGAGAAAAACCTGGAATATACAAAATCGGATCCAAACTGGCAATTACACAGTGGCCGAAATCCATTTGAAATAAATAGTAAATCAATTCTAAAAATTCTGAAATTTGGATATGTTCTACAAAACATCTCGATAAACATTTTCTATGAAGAACTCGAAACCCAGTTCTAACCATAAGCACCTCGTTTTGACACTCAAAGTCAGACGAAATTCGGTTCGCTCAGACAGCCCCTCAGGCCATCAAAATACAACTCATTCGGTACACAAATCATCTTGGAAAACCTTGAAATTTTTATATGTTATATCCACAAATGTCCCCAACAATTTTTGTGAAGGAAGTATTTTGAAAATAGGCCTGGAAAAATTTATAAAAATTCGAACAGACCCGAAGGTCGGGTGAACAGTAAATCGGGCAGTTTTATTTCGGTCCAAAAATGGACTTACGAATGGCATCAAATAATTTCTACAAATTCCCAAATTAAAATATGTTATACTTCAAGATGTTGGGAACAACTTTTATGAAGAATACTTCCTCAAAATCGGGCCACAAAAATCACAGTAAAAATAGCAAAATCTGGCGACGCATCAACAGCCTAGCCGGAAATCAGTCCACATGCACCACCAAGCAAACCGGCCACTAAATCAGCCCAAAACAGCCACGAAAAACACCTAAACCGAACCCTAAACGAGCCTAGAAATACCCGAGGTCCTAAATGGCGATTGGGGGAGTCACTTACCTAAGAAAAGCGAGACGAATGGGCTGGACAGAAGCTGGAATAACCAGACCCAGCAGCAGCAGCAGCAATTGAAGATGAACAAAAAGAGAGAGAGAGAGAGAGATCAGACCAGTCAAAAAAAATGGGCTGGCGGGGGACACGTGTTGCCGATCCGGGAGTTTTTGACCAAAATACCCTTAATCCAACGGTCCTAATTCATTCTTATCCAAAAATTAAGGGCAAAAGTGTCAATAGGGCCAATAATTGAGCTGAATTATCCAAATAATTATCCCCAAAATTCGGAACTGAAACTGGCCCAGGGGCAAAACTGTCCTTTTTCCGGTCCCGGGGCGAAATTTCAATTTTTGCACATACCCGTTCCATATGTGCATGGCCAACATAATATGGCATCGGAATCGTGAAAATAGCTTCTTAAGCCCTCGAAAATCGACTGCAAAGTTTCGGGATTAAAATAATGTTATTTTTCACTTCCGAGCCAAAATTCCAATTTTCGCCCGAAACCACTCTAAATGCCTGTGGCCACCCCAAAATGACATCAGTTTTGAAAAATAACCTCAAACAACCTTAAAATCCAATATCAGTGTCCTCAGGGGCAAAACCGTAATTTTCCCGGTCCGAACCGAAATCCATTTTTTTGCAGAAATGGGTGGCCCCAAAGTTGGCCAAGCCAAAAACGTCATCGGCCGTCCAAAATTGTCACTTTCAAAATTCTCGATTCCCGGGCCCAAATTCCAAGAAATGACTAAAATTGAACACTCGCGACTTTAGCTTATCTCTGGCTAACGGGTGGCTCATTGGGATTACGCGCTCTTGACCCGTGATCGACACTAAGTCAAACCACGTTTAAGTTTACTCTACCCAGGACAACCTTGATTATCATATAATTGCGAGGATCTGTCGCTAGTTCCCTTCGGACACGATCAATCAGTTAGATCGGTCTCTGTTGGCTCAAAACATTCCCTCGTCAATCCATATGGTCAAAGATCGAACCCAGGTCGAGTTCTTTGGTCGTGCGAACTCAATCCCGTAATAGCCCTACCCCTAAGGTCAGCATCCCGAAAGTGCACAGTTCCGGGCGAGATCTCACTATAGTGCATTGATCAATATTCATTTCCTAAATCCCGGGAAAAGGATCGAAAATTCAGTCTGTTACACAGGGCATCAACCCACAAATCGACAAGTGATTAGGAGAGATCATGTTATGCAAATCTTTTAAACTAGGGTTTGTACGAGACGTGTACAGAATACACTTTCATATTTGATGGACCCGCGTGTATCATGTATCGATGGACATATATATACTATGGAAAACTCCCTATACCTAATGCGATTTATTCAGAGATGAACACTTACAGTGATTTTCGTGGTGATGATGAGGGGGAACACGAAAGTTGGACATGTTAGCAATAATGCAAAGCGTGCATGGCAACTGTCTTTTCAGCTGGTAAACAGGGGCTCAATTAATATAATTGGGCTTATTGATTCTTGTTTCACATAATGGTGCATTCGCCAACTTGGAGGAGCATATCAACATGTAGGGTTTTCGAGGACAGAACTAATTTTGTTTAACGTGCATTGTCCCTAAAGTTTGGCTAGTTCAATTATATCTTTGAACATTTTTGCAACACGTAATGTTGACTTTGAACTTTTGATTTGGTTTATTTTAAATCTTTGAACTAATCCCAAATGGACAATTGCTATCCTTACTTTAAAGAGGAAATCCAACTTCAATCAATATATAGCGTCGCACTCGATATGAATAACTTTATGTTTTTCTCGGGTTTTTAAGAGATCGATGAAACTAACAGAGAACGAATAGATGATGAGGCACTATGTGTCTTAATTGAAAATAGAAAAAGTTCTCTATACTTGTTGCTAGTAAAGATTTCTTCTACTTTGATAGATGTTTCTTTATATTTGTACGGAATTTATTTCTTTTGAGTACCTACACAATGCTTTAGTTCAATCACTTTCGTACACTAAATCCAACCACACGGATCAGCATCTCTAGCTTTTCTCATGTATTAATGGGGCTAATCAAACCGAAGGGACATGTCAATTAAAAGGAATCTCGTTAATATCTCCAATGAAGTAAACTGCGAATGGTGGAGCAATGTTTACATCAATTATTAAGGGAATTGAAAGGACCCGTGTTGGTGTTTGGCCACACGGTAAAAAGAAAAGATCCCACTGGACTTGCTTTGATCTTGAATTGTCCTTGGGACCCCCCTTTATCCGAGCAAATCGAATGCTACAAGCACAAAGTGATCGAGCAGATAAACCGGAAAATGTAATGACGTCTCTATCCCAACAACAACCATACGTGCAAGGCCCGCTTAACAATACTCACATATGCATGTATGAGTTGTGTTCGTAAAGTTCCATATGTCAAAATTTATGTGATTTTGAGTTGTTAATATATCATACTTGACTCGTAACTCGTTGGCTGAAGTTTTTTAGTAAATGTGAGTTCAATTAGAGATATCGACGGGTTCAAATTTGAGTTCTTTCTCGACAATCTCCTAAGTCGACAAAAAAAAAAGGTATTGGGTTTTGGGCAGTGGGTAGCTTTACCTTTCGAATAAAGAAGGGTTCAACTAAATATATTAAGGGGCTCTCAAATTAAGAAAATATTTGGTGATTTGCGAGCACGTGCATTTTTTCACCTAGAACCAATTACAAGTTGACACACATATATTGTTGTGCGTTTAGTCTCAATCCACCTCACTGTTCCTCCTCCATCTACACCTCTGCCTCCATCTCTCGCCACTGAAGCCCAACCTGCCGCCTCCATCGCCACCAGTGGAGTTGCCGACGTTGAGTCCAAGGTGACCACTGTCGGGCGTCGAACTCTGTCCGTCATCTTTGTGGTCAGTGTTCCTTGCCTTAACTTCATTGCCGAAGATTAGATCTGGAGTCATGGCGACAGACTTGCACATCAAGTCGGCCACCGTCGCTATGACCATGGATGTGCTGCTATCGCTGGAGTCATGGTTACATATCTAGAAGTCCAGTCGCGGCCATGGACCAGTCAATGTGGCCAATTTTGAAGGGAAGTTTGCTCAAATCTGGAAGTGCGACAGTGGCGATGGCGGCTGCGGTGAGGTGTTCCAGATTTGAAGGCATATGTAAGTTCAATGTCAGATATCGACCTTTAGACGTGGAAGTTCGCCATCGAGATCTCAACCTCACCCATCGCTGTCATGGACGAGACTTTCCTGTGCTCAGAGAAGACGAAGACGTAGAAAAGTTTCGATTCAATCTCCCTTCTTCCTTTTTGGTTTTCAAGTTGGATTGTCGGAAGCAAGCGGCACGGGAACTTCATGAGTAGCCCTAAGATCTAGGCTTAGCCGAACTCTTACATCTGGAGCCGTCGTGCTCGCAGCCATGGCTCCAAATCTGGAGCTCATGGCCACGAACTTTAGATCTGGAGCCATGGCTGTGAGCAAGTACGGCTTGTTTGGTGCTGGCCACCATGGACGACCATATCTCAAGAGCCAACCAAAAAAGACAACTAAACGCGGTGTCGATGGCCATGGACGATGGTCGGATCAGGAGAAAAAAAAAAGTGGATGAAGGAGGAAGTAAGTAGAGAAAAATTAGACTTTTATTTTTCTAATCCAACTTAGTAAGCACATATCAACCAATTATTGGACATGAATAAAAAACGCACCCCACCTCATCAATAGATGTGGCGCTTGGCAAATTTTGAATGTTTTCTCCCTAAAGAGTACGGTATGGATTCAAATTAATATAATTAGCCTACTTGATACTTGTTTCTTATATGTTCGTATCATGATGTTACCAAATGGTGCATTAACCAACCTAGAGGAACATACAAGGACTGAGCTGATTTTGTTTAATGTGTGATGTCCCTAAACTTTGGTTCACTTAATTAGATCTTTGAAAATTTTTCAATATGTAATGTTTTCTTTGAACTTTCAATTTGATTTATTTAAGTCTTTGAACTATTTTATTGTTTAATTGTCATCCTTACATCAAAGATTGATTCCAAATTAAATCATCTTCTCAAGTTTTCAAGAGATCGGGGAAATTAACCAAGAATGAACGGATGATTAGACACTATGCATTGAAAGAATAAAAAGAAGAAGAAGAAAGTTCTCCATACTTGTTACTGATTAAGATGTGAGTGCTACTTTAGTTTTTTTTTCTCAATCTTTGTACGGATTTTTGTGATATGAAAAACCCTAATGTCGTTGTTAAAGATGATTAAGTGGATGATAAGGCTTGAGGAAATCCTTCCCAAAGTGGTACCCAATGCTTTAGTTCAATCGCTTTCATACATTTAATATCACATAAAGTGTTAATGAAACAAATGGTCCATATAGTTTGATCGAATGTGCAGTGTCGTCCATGAACTTTTAATTTGTTCAATATGATATATAAACTATTGCTAAATGTTTAATGTAGTTATTCTGTTTGCTCAAATGACAAATTAGACTTTATTTGATGATGTGGATTATTCTATGTTGAGTTGGACTACTAAAAATGATAAGTTTACATATCCATCTACTTTAGAAAAGTAAAATAAATTAAGGCGTTAACATGTCTATTGTTATTTGATAACATGTATTATAATATATTGATTTTAGATAAATATCTTACTTGGATAATCCACATGTAACTTGTTTTTGCCATTTACCATTCAAATTTAATGAATTATAAGCCACATCAATAGACTCCGTTAACTTGACTTAACAAAATACAACTTTGGACATTTTCACATAGTTCAAGGACTAAATCAAATAATTCTTCAATAATTCATTGATCACGTTGGACAAATTAAAAGTACACAGACGACATTCAATATTAGATTAAAATTGAAGGATCATTCATGTCATTTCTTCCCGCATAAACGGATCTACATCTCATAGCTTTTTTTTTTTCATACATACACGGTGTTAATCAAATCAAAGTGAACCACTGGAGTTTGCCATCCTTCCTACTTGAAAAAGGAGAGGTGGAGAGTTCGATTCCCCACCTTCTCAGGGGGAGTCAAGAGTGTGAACGTTTAGTTTCAGATGTGGATTTCGATTTCTACGCTCTGTGAAGAGGTAGAGCAAAAGTCTGAGAGCGAATTAAGAATCGAAGGGACTCATTAATTAAAGTAGACTCTCAACAATATCACCACGAAGAACAGCTACAAATGATAGGGCAATGTTCATATCAATTATTAATGTAACGAAAAGACACATGTTGGTGATTGGTACAATGGTAAAAAATAGAAGATCCGACTAGACTTGCTTTGATTCTGAATTGTCCATAGGACCCCCTATTCCAAGCTAAACGAATGCTACAAACAGAAAGTGATCGTGCATATAAACCTGAAAATACAATCATGTCTCTAACCCGACACCAACCACACGGGCAAAGCTCGCATAACAATACTCAAACTCAGTGAAAATGACTGAAATTTTCTCCTATCATCTAGCAAGTTTCTTCGAAAACACTGCTTGGAAAAGGGTAATGTCGATGACTATCATTCGATGCTTCTTACAATTATGAGAAGCTTGTTTGTCCAATTGTAGAGCAATGAAATTTTTGCAATTTGCGCATCATGAAGTTTTCACAATGACAAGTATGTGGTCATAGCACTTTATGATCGTTTGCGGCTGTTTGCCCTATATTGCTTAATGAACACATTTCCCTTCGACAAATGTGAGACAATAATGAGAAATCTTTATTAAGCACTTCTATTATCAAATGATGCAGTGAGTTGTAATTGAGCGTTGAAATAAGTGTAACATTACTTTCGCTTAATTGTAAATTAAAAATGGCCGTATTTAGATATGAGATATCGGACTTACCTTAAAAGATTCTCGAGAAAAAGCTTGGTCCAAATAACTATTCTTTTTATTGTCTTTTTCCCAAAAAAACAAAAGCTATATCTAGGTTTGAGAATATGTCTAAGATTGTTTTATAGTACAAATGATGGTTAGGCTTGAATAAGACTTGAGAACAAGAATAGTGTTGCAGAGACCTAGAAAAGCAAGGCTGTCAATGTCAATTTGAGGTCGTTGGAGGGTCACCCAATGTGCAACGTAATCTGTACTGTTTGAGTTTCGGCATCGACCCACAATAATTCTTTTCTTTTTTTTAACCTATTATCATAAGAAAATAGCATTTTCATTTGCAAAAATATATGGTGGTCAATCTTACAAGCAATCGAATGTAATCCACTGATTTAGATACCCACTGAAAGTTACCACGTGTCCATATTATTTCGTATGATAATCTCATTCATCGATTTTTATATCTCGAACACAGAATAATTTGATGGGGATGGTATTTCGCTCACACCATGCAAACCTCAAGCCTAATTTTTCTTTAATAACACGAGACATCCGAACCCAAAAAGCCTATCCTTGTTCGTCTTCAGTTAGAGCTAGGTAATAGAAATGGTAAATGGCACAAACAGTTCTTAAACTTTGGCTCAATATATAATTTGATTCATAAACTTTCAATTTATTCAATGTAATCCCTAAATTTTAACCTAATGTTTAATATGATCCATAAACTTTTAATTTGTTCAATGTGGTCATTGGACTTTTGATACATATTTAATGTAGTCCCTGGACTTTTATGAAAATATTCAATGTAGTTCCTTGAATTATTCAAAGGACTACATTGAATTTTTTCATAAAGTTCAGGGACTATATTGAACAAATTAAAAATTCAGGGACCACATTAAGCATTAAGCTAAAGTTCAAGAATTACATTAAACAAATTGGAAGCTCAGGGACCAGATTGCACATTAGGCCAAAGTTTAGATATTGTTTGTGTCATTATCCCTGATAGAAAAGCTCGATAATCTTGTAAATACACGCACAAATTGCCCATCTACTTGTATCTAGTAAGACTTTGCTTGGAAGTAGAGTTGTCAAATTGGTGAGTCGGGTTGAAAACAGTCCAGCTTAAACAAACCCATTTAACTCATTTTTTACTAAATTCCATGCAATACAAATCTAGTGATCCATATTTGACCCGACTTATATTGATAAAAAACTTTCATAGTTAATCCAATTTAGGAAAACTAGTACCCAAATTAATGTGAGAGTGCGGGTGAACAAGCGCGAGATCAAATGAGGACGAGTTATGTTTAAGTAAGTTGTAAACCTAACTATGACACATTTAACACTCACGTTATGTTTAAATTCATTTACTGAATATAACTAATCTATATAACTACTCAGTTTATCATGCATCGATTAAGAAATTTGTCCTAGACCCGTTCAGACGAGTCTACTTGGAAGGTCATTAACATGGGCGGATGCTGATTATAGAATCCATTGGATTCAAAGAAAGCCCTTACCCCGCTCGATCAAGCGTACTTCTTTTGTTTCTTAGTTTTTCCTTGCCATTTCCATCCACGACCCTCTCACAGTACACAGTTGCTCTTTTGGTCAACGTGTACAGATCCAGAGTCCCCATTGGGCTCGTCAAGGGAAGTGCCTCTGCTACGCCTCCGCCATGTCTACTGAACCACGTGAGCGTTAGTCAACCTACTCTCTCTCTCTCCCTATCTCTCTCTCTCTGTCTCTTTCTCTACTGTGCTGGTGACTTGAGCATGCACGCTTCTTCGGCCATGGCAGACGGAATCTCTGCTTTCCCAGCAGCCCCCTCTGACCTCACAACTCATCCCCCCCTCTTCTTTTGCCTTTTAAAAAAATCGTCCCTTCCACTTGTGGGAGCCCACAAGAACCTGCTCCATTGTTCCTATTCATGATGCTTTTGGAGGGACGTTTACATGCACCTTCTCCCTCCATATTATTCTGTATGCTCTCTCATTATTTACTAAAGTATATTATTCTCCATAATTTTTTTTTCGATCGCGCTTTTGATTGATAAATTACAAATTATAATCCCATCAACAGATAATTTGGGGTAATATCGATATCTATGATTCATTAATTAGGCCGTTGGCTTCCTCCACCTACGGATGGAAGAAAGCGTAACCCATTTTGCGTTCTTGCAGTTATCATCCATACTAAACGCACGTACCGCTGATCGAACATGTACCGGTTGCAATTGTCAACTGAATTTAGATCACTGTTTTGCCCTTAGTCATCCATATAACTTTTTTGTTTTTTGCCTTAATTACACTTGTTTAATATGTTATCTCAGCATGTTCAGGCACATCCCCATGTTCCCCTGGTTATTGTCAAGAAGAACCTTTCACTTGCATTTGGCTCTCTTCCTCTCTCACATGTTCTCTCTCCTTCCTCAAGCAAAGCAGCTCGTCACTTTATAATATTCCCAGTTTCCCACCCAACTCTTTTTGCTTCGTCTTCCTCCTTGCTTAAAAACACTTCTGTCTCTGCATTTGCAGCCACTTCCAGAAAAGAGAAAAGTCAAGGAAATGGGGTTGTCCCAAGAAACTTGCACAGATACTGAGGAGCCACGCAACGAATCAAATGCTCCGACACCAATTTCCCGTCGTTACACCGACGGCCAACACGGGTCACAGACCAAGACCCTCCTCAGAAAGATGGTGGTGGACTTGGGCTTGTCCTGTTTTCGTCCTCCTCTGAAGAAGCAGGGCCGGGAGGAGGCCGGGAGCGACGATAGAGACGGCCACTTGGAGCACAAGAAGGCGTGGTTGCTCGCGGAGTCGAGTGGCGGTGGGCGTGGTCCGGAGCTGGCCAACGCCGACCCGCAAAGCGTGCACTCGTCTTTCAGGTTCACCTTCTGCTCGCGGGTTGAGCTCGAGCCCTTCAGCGTCAACGCTTCCGCTGTCGGCACGACGATTCTCATGCTCAATTTGGAAACTGGCTTGGACGAGTGTGATGCCCAGGAGTTCAAGTGGCGACGGGTTCAGTCGCTGGAGAAGAACATTGCCCCAGTGGCCAATACTTTGATCAGATTCGGCTACAGTGAAATTCTCTCTGCAACTCGCAATTTCTCCAAAGGTGAATACGGTTCAGTTGGCTTCTATTTGTCTTTTTCTACTTTTTAAATTTAGGAAGGTGCTCATGTGGGTAGATAAACCCGACCAATCGAGTTGTAAGGAGAGGCAAGGCACGAGTCAAATCGCATTAATTCGTCCAATAATGAGCTGTTTTGCACTTTCACGGCACAGTCTCTGTTCTTTTGAGTGCTAACCCAGATCGCGTTTTGGTTTCCGGTATTGATTTTGAGACTTCGAGTGAGAGTATTTGCCGACTTTATCTTGTAGGCAGAGTGCTGGGAAGAGGGGCATTGAGCTGTGTATTCAAAGGAAGGGTTGGGTACTTGAGAACAGCAGTGGCTATAAAGCGTTTGGACAGAGAAGACAAGGAGTCCCCAAAGGCATTCTTCAGGGAGCTGATGATTGCAAGCTCACTTCACAACCCAAACATAGTCCCTTTGTTAGGCTTTTGCATTGATCCGGAGGAGGGCCTGTTCTTGGTGTACAAATACGTGGCCGGTGGAAGCTTAGAGCAGCATTTGCACAGTGAGTTCTGGTTCGGAACTTGTCGTGGAGTAACTTTCAATTCTGGGTGGTTTCTTGAAAATCGGTCTTCCTTCTTGCAGATACGAAAAGGGGAGGTAAGGTTTGCCCAACACTTCCATGGCTGGCGAGGTACAAGGTCGCTGTCGGTGTGGCCGAGGCAATAATGTATTTGCACAATGGGACTGAGAAATGTGTTGTTCACAGAGACATCAAGCCCTCCAACATTCTCCTCTCCTCTAAGAAAAAGCCCAAGGTCAAAAGTCGACCTTTTTTTTTTGCTGTTCCATTATCCTTTTTTTTTCCGAGTTCACAATGAGTCATACTGGTCAAGAAGATTCATTCTGATGTACCTACCCCTTGGACTTGTTTGCACTTGCAGTTGTGTGATTTTGGGTTAGCTACATGGACTTCTGGGCCATCAGTCCCTTTCCTGTGCAAAACTGTCAAAGGAACATTTGGGTATGTGCTGAAATTGAGGGAAAACAATGGCAAAATAGGGAAAAAGAAGGGAAAACATTGAATTGGGGCTATTTGTTGTTTAGGTGCATGTTTAAGACGTTTCTTCCACTGATGTGCTCCTAACACTTAACCTGGTGCAGATATTTGGCACCTGAATATTTCCAGCACGGGAAAGTGTCTGATAAGACCGACGTTTACGCTTTTGGGGTGGTTTTATTGGAGCTAATAACTGGCCGAAAACCAATTGAGGCAAATAAGCCTGCAAGGGAGGAGAATTTGGTCCTATGGGTAGGTTCATTTTCTAGCTTCAATTTTTTGTTGCTGTCCACTGCTTATATTAATGTGTATTTGCATACTCCTCATAAGCAACTTATGTGCGGAAAAGTGGTCAACAAAGAAGATATTGTGTCGACAATGGCAATTCAACTAGTCTTCAGAAAGCTCGTTTACTCGACAAGTACACCTTTAATCTAGCTAAGAAACTGCCTTAATTGAAGTGCTTTTAAGCTCTATTAATTCATCTGATTTTATGAGGTTTTGATTGTAAAGTTCATTTCATTTCTTTTTGCAAAAAGAAGAAAATAGTATGCATCCCATGATGTTGCAAAGCATCAAATTCATGTGCTTTCAGAACCGTATGTAGCTGGCCCTGAGGTTACTGAACTTTCACCGTGGCAAAACTTGGTTTCAGCGTTGAACCTTCTTGACCCGTTCCCACGGTGAAATTACCATACTCTTTCGCCTTTTTGACAGAATTGTGGGAAGTTAAATCACTAAAGATATCCTGAAAAATACCCTGTCATGTCATTGTCTCACTTGCCTCGTAAGGAAGCTCGGAGCACTTAATTGCACTGTCCATACTTCATATCGAGTTTATTTTTATAATTTAAGAAGAAGCTCCTTGATACCATGATAGAACCGGATTTGTCCGGGCAAACACCATAAACTAATGTTTTCTTTCTTTCTTCATTATTTTAGAAGTCGAGCAAAATATTATGACAAGGGTTCAGTGGTTAGCCTTTTGAAAGATCTCATGTCAGGAAATATTGGGTTTAGTGTTAGGGAATCAGAATATTTGAATGACGCTAGTCATATGCATATGTTGGAAAAATACATACAGCGTAACTTATCCTGATCTGAAAATGTAATCCCACCGGTCCTTTTAAAACGCTCTGCATGTAGATGCTGTATTGTCGTTCAGAGGATCAGAAGCTGAAAATTTGCAACTACTGATTAAATGTCTTTCTCCAATGTGTAAGCCCTCTTCTGGTTTGGGATTTCTTTGTACACAAGCCAAAGCGTAAGGCACGATATTACTAAGATGAGTAATAACAGGGCTTTACTGGTTTGCAGGCAAAACCCCTTTTGGAGAAAGGAGTTGGAGCCATCCAAGAACTGCTTGATCCACAGCTTAGACACAACCGCATAAGTTCTAGCCAAGTTCTGAGGCTGATTCAAGCAGCACATGTGTGCATCAATAGCGAAGAATCTCAGAGGCCACCCATGGATCGTGTCGTCGCCATTCTAAGAGGCAAGGAGGAGCCTTCCTTATTAAGTAGGAAGGGCTCTGCCTTTGTGGGAAACGGATGCATCATCGACTTTTACAGTCAACTACAACCATCAAAAACCGACATGAACGGGTACCTAGCCCTGGCAATGCTAGGAGTTCCTGACTTTGAAGACGACGATCACTTCTTCTGTCGTTGAGACTTGAGAATAAAAGAAACCCAACATTTTCCTCCCAGATTTTCATCTTTGATCATCCGAAGCAACTCCTGCTCGGAGAATGGAACTGAGAAAGACTGTCGGTAGAAACCTTGGATGGCTATAGAAGCCGAGTTTGGGGATCAATTTCTTGTGTATATATCCCGATCCGTTCCCTCTTTTCCGCGAGGGCAGTGTTAAATGGATTCTCATTCTCAATCAGAGCAATTGAGTTGGCCTTCTTTCTTTTCACTGCGAAAAAGTACATTTCATGTTCCTCCAGTTTGGCGAACGGTACCCTGAAATTTCTTAAATTTTGAATGGTTTCAGGGATGATCCTGACATAATGCAAAGTTCATGTGATTTCCTGTCCCTTTGATCCATGGATGGATATCTCTATGAAAGGCATGCAACTCTTTGCAAGATGGGCAGCTTTCTGTGAATTGGGTTGGTCAAGTGTCCATCTGAAAATATGAAACAAAGGGATGGACCAAAAGCCCATATGATGGTGTCGACAGACCATCTAACCATACTCATTAAATATTCACAGACGTGTCGGAGTTTCTGCCATGGGAAGAAGAGAGGCAAAACGTTTCTCCACTTTTCGGATCCTATGTTCAGCTATGGAGGCTTGCTTCACATCTACTGCTCTTGCTTCATTGTACACGACCTTCTGTAGATTATCCCATTCTCTGTCTTCTTCTTTCTTCATTAAGTATTGGAATAAGTGCATTGAAAGTTTTAAAATTTATCACAAAAATGAAATTGAGTTCTAATACATTAAAAAAGTACGATCAAGTCCTAAAATTTATCAAATTGGTCCAGTCAAGTGCTTTCAATGATTGTACTTTTTGAAAGTTTAATACTCGATTACACTTCCGTGATAAATTTTCGAATTTGATTACAGTTTTTGAAAGTTTTATGACTCAATTATACTTTTATGATGAGTTTTAAGACTTCTAATGTACTTATATATTATGTATTTGAGAATTTCATTTCATTTCAATAGTTCGTCTACAATCCTAAAAATTTTAATTCTATCGTTCCTTTCCTTTGTTGTATTATTATGTCATTGTGATTAAATTTCATCGATATTGTTCGATACACAAACTTAGACAAAACATAAAACGGTTCCCTAATCACCCAATAACTATTTGTTAAATAAAATGTGTTTAAACAAAAACATTGTGTCCTTACCAAACAAAAAACAAAAAAATTATGTCCTCTGTGGTTGATTTGCTTATAACGTTTCTCCGAGTCTTTGACAATAAAGTCATTAATTTATAGAAAAATTATAAGCATGGGCGATGTTAGTTAACTTGTTTATTTATTTGCTAATATCATTTACCTATAAAGTATGTGGTATCAAGATTAGCTCTTTAAAAAATTTGTTATTTGTGGTTAATTTTCTTTGGGAAAATTGTCCAATCAATTTTGAATATATTGTACAGATGTAAATTAAATATTAAAATTTTCAATTTTGTTAATTTAGTCTCAAACTTTTGTGTGAAATTCTACTGTAATCCTTCCAACTAATTTTTACCAAAAGCAGCTAGCTTGGCAATATGCCACAAAAGATGGCTGATAATGATTGGATCGCCATATCGCCACAATATAGTGAAAATTGATCATAATGACTACATTGAAATTTCGCACAAGCTTAGAGCTATCAAATTGGGTCACATACCTATACTTTAACCCACATTTATGAAAAGTAGGTCCTACATGTGCCACCTTAAAATTAAAATATGAGTCATAAATGGGTTTAAATGGAGACAAAAATATTTTTTTTAGTAATACTGTCTGTTCTCTTTATATTTGAATTCCATTCGTTATATCATTGCATAAGGGTCTATCAACAAAATCATCTCACATCCAATTGTATGGAAACACACAAAAATATAATTTTAATTTCTTTCGTGCTTTCTTTCTATCTAATTTTCATGTGCAATACTTACTTCCACTTCCTCGATGGAAATGCCAAACATCCAATTATTTTTAATAATACCATCTTTTTTTATCTTTGTGTCAATTAACTAGCTAGGTGATCCTTGATAATTTTGCATTCGTCTTTTTTTCTTTTCGTTGTGTCGATATTGTGTCTATACTTTATCTTTTATTGTCATCACTCTTTTCTGGGGAGTGCCCATCATTTTACGACGAAAAATGATACTAAGGGTGCTTTTGTTTCATGGAGAATTCAAGATTGAAATAAATTTTTTGAAAAATAATAATTTGTATCGCTTACAAAAATGAATAAATGAAAATTATTTTCATTACTCACGCAAATAATTAGGCATAAAATATTATTGATAATGAAAACATTTTTAGTTGACTAATATTTTTAAGCTATATATCCAATCATTTTTTAGAAAATATTTTACAAAGTTTGAGTTTTTCATAAAACAAACTCACCATAAGTGTCATAACTTTTGTACAGCGTTCACTTCAATGCCAAAATTATTTCAGCAATTGCTTGAGTGTCACATAAATGGAAACACAATCACCTAAGTGCCTCTGGCGATAGAATCTGGCAATCTACGCAGCTTTTTTTTAATGAAATTTTAATTCCTCTGTGGCTTTCTGAACAAAAATTGAAGTCCAACTTGGACAAAGGACGAGATGATGGGGCAATTGGTCGAATTAACTCACCAATTTACCTTCTCTTCATCTGCATCTTCATTGTCTTTGTTCTATGGCTACAATTACCCTTCATTTCCTCCATCAATCAACTTCCTTTGATTTGTGTTGGGGACTTTAATGAGGTTTTATACCATAGGGAAAGGGTGGAGAAAAGGGAAGCATATCATTATAGGCTAGTCACATTTCATAATCTCTTGAATGATTGTTCACTTACAGATATTGAAAGAAAATGCTATGCTTTTACTTGTGCTAATAATAGAGTGGAGGTGCTCTGGTTACAAAAAGACTAGATATAGTCTTATGCGATTTTGATTGGAGAGTCTTATTTCCTAATGTGTAGAACTACTCATCACTAGCTATTGGTTATGACCATAGTCCAATACTTCTTTTGATGTCCCTAACCTGGATTAGAAGAAAAAAGGAATTCAAATTCGAAACCCTTTGACTGGAGGATCCTGAATGTTGGGAGATGGTTCCGAAAGCTTGGAATGATTAATAGAGACTACTCGAAAAGATATTGTGAGTAAATCAAAAAAGGTTTCCCTGGCCTTGACGAAGTGGAATAGCAAAAAGTTCTCTAATGCTTCCAAAAAGATCGAGATACTTCAAGTTAGGCTCACTGAACTCAACAATAGAACAGAGAATTCTGAGAGTGTAGTGATCACTCAAAGAATCATTGAACATATTGAAAAGTTGTGGAAGCAAGAAGAGTTGCATTGAGGTATGAGATCATGCATAGAGTGGCTTCGAAGGGATATTAATAAAGGGTACGAACGTGTGGAATGGGATTTCTTGTGTACATGCATGCTAAAGATGGGGTTTTGTGAGAAATGGGTTACTTTGGTAAGGCAATGCATCTCCATTGTTACTTTCAATGTAAATGTCAATGGAGAACTACTACCTTACTTCCAACTAACTTGAGGCATTAGACAAGGTGACCCTTTGTCCCCCCTTACTTATTCATAATCACGGTGAATGTTCGTTCCTATCTATTGAATCAAGCAATTGAGGATGGAGGTATCATGGGGATTAAATTGAATATATATTGCCGTACACTGTCTCATCTATTATTTTTGGATGCTGCGATTTTCTTCTTCGATGGAATATTAGGAAATGTCAAAATTTGGCTAATTAGTTGAACCAAAATTGTTTTGTGTTCGGCCAAGCCATTAATTTGAACAAATCAGGCCTCTACTTTAGTTATTACTACCCTGAGATCCTTTAAAGAAATATGGCTGACAAGTTGAGAGTGATAATCATTGAGAAGAAGAGGAAGTACTTAGGCATTCCACTCATCCAGTGGACTGGGGCTAGTCAAAGAAACAAATGTTTGTATGCATCCTTGCAAGAGTCAACATAAAGTTAAAGGGGTGGAAAGAAAATTTGTTGTCAAAAGCTGGTAAGGAGGTCTTGATTAAATCAATGCTACGGTCTCTACCTCAATATGCCATGTCTATATCTAAGATTCAAATATCCTTTTGTAAAGCGATTGAAAAGAAAATTGCCTCCTTTAGGTGAAAACAGAATGCTTCCAAATTGGGAGTTCATTGGAAGAGATGGGAAAGTTTAAAAATCAGAATGGACGATGGGGGTCTCAGCTTCAAAGACCTTGTAGCTTATAATAAGGCCATGTTAGGTAAACAAGCGTAGATATTATGACTATCACACTCATCCTTATTGAGCCAAATTTTAAAGGGAATCTACTTCCCAGAGCCGTTTGTGAGCGATGCCCTTGTATTGAACAAGAGTTGAGCAATTCAAAGTCCAACACTAAAGAAATTTGTGAAGAAGGGTTCTCTCTCACCGGAAGACTAGAAGCCGACGAATGAGGGTTCACTAAAGCTAAACGCTGATGGCTTGTGGGTCAATAGCTTCTTAGAGGTATTGTTGAATTATGTCTAGAGTTTGAGCTATTTATGGAATTCGAACTTATCCACTAAAAGATAAAAGAGATGGGCAAACTTAGTTTATTATAAATTGTTGCTCGCTTGTCTTCTTTAGGCAAATGGGTAGTCTTCTCTGTTTAATGTGAAAAGGCACAACTCTCATCTCACTGTATGACATAGAAGGGCCCACTATTCTACAATATATTTTATGTGCGGGGTTAGTATTCGTGGTTCGGAGAAAAGAAAAACAAAAGGAAAATATAGGTTTTTTTGTGGGAGCCCTAGGGCCTTCTCTCTTGAGGTGCAGCCGCACAAAGACAGAAGTAGGGAAGCCTACGTTGTCTTCTCCCTTGAAAATGTAGCCGAACAAGACAGAGAAAGGGAAAGTAGTGGGCCTTCTTCCCTCTGTTCATCAACCCTAGCCGCATGTGGGGTTGAGGGAATAGTGGCCGCATAGGACACGCATGAAATCTATTCTGAAATAGAAATTCTGTTCCAGAATTGATTCCAAAATAGAAATGCGTTTATTAAAAAATTTCCGAAATGCATTCTGAAGCAATTTTCACATTCTGAAATAAAAATACGTTTGTTAAAAATACTTGATTCCAGAATGCATTCTTGATTCTAAAATGCATTTTTTATTTCAGAATGAGTTTTTGGCAAGAAAAAGAGAAGCTACTTTTTATAGCTTCTCTCTTCCAGAATGCATTCTCTATATTTTCTCTCTTTTTCTCACTAATTTTTTTTAAGAAAATACATAAAAATTGAAAAATTCACAAAAATTTCCAAAAAATAAAAAAAAAAGTCAAGATTTCGGGAAATAGGGAATTTGGTTGAATTTTTTTAAAAAAATGTAAAAAATAAAAAATTTCAAAATTTCACAGAATGGCTTAGAATACCTTTGGGTACCTACTTTGAGTAAAATTTAATTTTTTTGAGGTGCAAAAAAAAATAAAAAAATAAAAAATTTCAAAACTTCACAAAATAGCTTAGAATACTTTTGGGCACCCACTTTGAGTGAAATTTAATTTTTTTGAGGTGCCCAAAAAAATAAAAAAAATTAAAAATTTCAAAACTTCATAAAATGACTTAGAATACCTTTGGCCACCCACTTTGAGTGAAATTTAATTTCTTTGAGGTACCCAAAAAAATAAAAATAAATAAAAAATTTCAAAACTTCACAAAATAGCTTAGAATACTTTTGGGCACCCACTTTGAGTGAAATTTAATTTTTTTGAGGTGCTCAAAAAAATAAAAAAATAAAAAACTTCAAAACTTCATAAAATGGCTTAGAATACCTTTGGCCACCCACTTGGAGTGAAATTTAATTTTTTTGAGGTGCCCAAAAAAATAAAAAAAAATTCACAAAATAGCTTAGAATACCTTTGAGCACCCACTTTGAGTGAAATTTATATTTTTTTGAGGTGCCAAAAAAATATAAAAAAAAAAGATTTCTGTTGCAGAAATCAATTTCTGGAGTAAAATTAATCATGTTTTACCAAACAGATTTCTTATCTAGCAATCAATTTCTGGCAAGAATTCCAGAAATCAATTTCTAGCAAGAATTTGATTTCCAGAGCAGAATGGTTACCATTTGCACCCATAGTAGCTCTTCCCTTGGAGCAGAACGTGGGTTTTAAATGAGAGCACAGCAGCTCTCCACGGGTGGTCAACGCATGAAGAATGAAGCCATGAGGATGAGCTCTTGCGGACGTGCTTTTGGACACGCGAATTTATGCAATGAGTCTTTTATATCTATTCAGGTTGTTTATTTGTAAAGACTTGGAGTTTGGATTTAATCTAGATACGGAAAATACTCGAGCATGTGAGTAAGTGATTATAACTTAGATTCTCCGATTATTAATGAATTATTTGCTGCTAACTCTCCCGTGGATGTAGATACCGATACGTCGGACCGAACCGCGTAAATCTTGGGTATCCTTTATGTTCCTCGTTATATCTCTGGTAATTTCGCATTGGACTTGATTTACAAGATCCGGGTTAATTTCCGCATTAGTTAATATTACAACAATTGATATTAGAGCTTGAGGATAAGGTTTTCTAGATTGTGATTTGGAGCTTTTGCTTGTCTGATTATTATCTGGAGATTCTGTCGTTGTAATTATGTCTGGGGCGAAAGTTAAAATTGAGACGTTTAACGGGAGGAACAACTTTGGTTTTAGAACGTTAAGATGGAGGCGTTATTAGTAACTCAAGGTTTGGCCAAAGCATTAGGAGGCAAGAATAAGTTGCGCGAAACAATGAAAGATGCTGAAAAAGACGTGTTAATGAGGAAAGCGAGGAGTATAATCATGTTTAATTTATCGGATGAGGTGTTAATAGAGGTGGTTGAGGCGTTGTGGGAAAAGTTTCATGCACTTTATGTAACGTAGGGTTTGATTAATCGCTTGTACATGTTGAAGAGGATGTTTCAATTTAGATATACTGAAGGCACGTCTATCAGGACTCACCTAGATGAGATCAATAAACTCATAATGGATTTAAAGAATGTCAGGAAGATTCTAGATGATGAAAAGTAGCGCATGAAGTTGTTGGCTTCTTTACCGGAGTCATGGGAGTACTTTATTGATTCACTACTACAGGGGCGTACTACGATTATCTCGAAAGAGTTAAAGTCTACCTTGTTTTCTAAAGAGTAGCAAAGAAAATTGCGAGATGACAGTCTAGCGCAGGATGTAGCGCGGAGACTAGTAATTTGGGGTAAAGATTGACATCGGGGGTCCAGTATCAGCAAAAATAAAAGTAGGTCAAAGTCACGCTATAGAAAGTTCAAGGGACGCGTGAAATGCTTTGAATGTCACGAGGATGGACATATCAAGAAAGATTGTTCAAAGTAGAGAAATCAAGGTGACAAGCAGAATGCCAAAAGTAGTGTGGTAAACATTGCCGAAGAGAGCACTAGTGATGTAGATGTTGTTTTGTATATGACTACTAGTTTGTCAGGAGATGAATGGGTGCTAGATTCGATGTATTCTTATCATATGACGCCTCATGGGAACTGGTTTAGTACTTACCAGATTGCAGATGGTAGTAGAGTTCTGATGGGGAATAATGTAGCCTGTAAGGTTGTGGGGATAGAGACAGTTCGGATTCGGATGCATGATGGGGTGATGCATATATTGACAAACGTGAGGCATGTACCAGAGCTCAATAAGAACCTTATTTCTCTTGAGAAACTCGATCACATCGAGTGTAAGTATGCTGCTAAAGGTAGAGTTTTAAAGATCTCTCAAGGTGTCATGATAGTGATGAAAGGAAAGAAAGTGAATACTCTCTATCATCTACGGGGAAAGACCGTGACATGAGCTGCTATAGTTTCATCAGTTGAGTCAGAGTCTGACTTGACTCAGTTATGGCATATGCGGTTTGGGCACATGAGTGAGGCTGGTCTGATGACGTTGAGTGAGAGGAGGTTATTGAAAGGTCAGAAGACAGGAAAGCTGGACTTATGTGAGCATTGCATCTTTGGGAAGCAGCGTTGAGCTAAGTTTATTCCAGCTATTATTCGATCAAATGACCATTTGAATACATTCATTCAGACGTTTGAGACCTATCTCTAGTTCCATCGAAAGGAGGTGCCCAATATATGCTAACATTTATCGACGACTATTCGAGGAAGGTATGTGTATACCTATATGAAGCATAAATATGATGTGTTTGATCGGTTCAAGAAATTCAAAGTATTAATTGAAAATTAGTCAGATAAACAAATCAAGTGCATGAGGATCGATAATGGCATGAAGTTATGTGGTAAAGATTTTACCAAGTTCTGCAAGAGAGAGGGGATTGTGAGACACCACACAATACATGAGACACCACAGTAGAATGGTGTAGCAGAACAGAAGAACAGAATTTTACTTGAGAGAGCTCGATGCATGCTTTCTCATGCAGGACTAGGTAAGGAATTTTGGGCCGAAGCAGTGAACATGGCATGTTATCTAGTGAATCGATCTCCATCATCTGCTATCGAGCAGAAGACTTCTGAGGAAGTGTGATTGGGAAAACCTGTGGATTACTCCATATTACAAGTATTCGGATGTCTTGTGTATGCTTATACGAGTGATGGTAAGCTTGAGCCACGGCCAAGGAGTGCATATTTCTGGGTTTTACACATGGGGTGAAAGGTTATGATGCAGATTTTATTAGTGGTGCATTTCTGGACTGATTGGACAAACAGAAGTCCAAACGGAAAGAGAAACGGTGATGCAATTAGATGGTTTTTTTCTATTATTTTAGTATTTTTTATGAGTTAATTTTAAGGGTCGTTTTTGGAATTTTGCTATTTGATGCTTATTAAATTTCCTATTATGATTAAGTTTCCAATTCAGATTATATAACTTTCTTATTACGATTGAGTTTCCAATTCAGATTAGCTAACTTTCCTATTATGATTATGTTTCCTATTGTAATTAAATTTAACTCTCATAAAAGGGTGTTTGGGGTTTATTTTGAAGACAGAACATTATCATCAATATTGAATTTCGAGATTTCTTTCTCTAAATAAGGTTTTGCTTGAATTATTTGCCGAACGCTGCATCAGGTGGTATCAGAGCCTATGGCGACTGGCGGTGGTCTTCGTGACGATGCTCAGGAGATTGGAGCTCCAACCCTTGGGGACGACGCGCTGCAACGTTTGGAGTAGCGTTTAATAGAACGCTTGGATCAACGATTCGATCAAAGTTTTCATTGTTTCGAAGAACGATTTGACGAGTTAACAAAACGATTTGAAAGTCTCGGCATTGATGTGAACCGAAATCGACGGAACGACAGAAGGCCGGGTGTAGATCTTGCTCGCGGTAATCCTGTTGATAGGCATGTCCTTGTCCGCAGGTTGCATAATCTTCTGTTTTCAAAGAGTTCGGAAGAAGAAGAAAATGATTATTTTGATGCGGAACGCGCTGATTATGGCAGCAGACGTCGTCATGGAGGATTTCAAAGAGGGTATGATCGGAGAGATGGAAGACAACTTTACGAAGATCGTGAGGTAACGGCTTTAAATTAAAAGTCGATATTCCTTATTTTAATGGACGTTGGGGTATAGAAGAATTTCTGAATTGGATTGCTGACATAGATAGATTTTTCAATTATATAGGGACCCCTAGTAAGAAAAGGGTGCGATTAGTAGCCTGTAGATTAAAGGGGGGCGTGTCTACATGGTGGGAGAGATTACAGAATAAGAGGGAGCAAGAAGGGAAAGATAGAATTCAAACTTGGACTAGAATGAGAAGGCTATTGAAGCAAGAATTTCTTCCACTCAATTATGAACATATTATGTTCTAGCAGTACCAACATTGCCAGCAGGGCAATTGAACGGTGCATGAGTATACGGTCGAATTTATGAAATTGGCAGAGCAGAATAATTTATCAGAGACTGAGGGACAGCAGATGGCCAGATATCTCGATAGTATGAAACCCTTCATTCGAGATAAAATTGGAGTATAGTTTCTACGAAATTTAACTGAAGCCAAGAATATTGTGATGAAGGCAGAATTGATGCAGTAAGACAAGAGAAGAAAAGGCTATAAAAATTATCGAGGTAGTAGTTCGAGCAGTTCGATAGAGAAGAGTAATTTCAATAATCGCTTTAACGCGGGGCGAAATAAGGAAGATAAGATGGTAGAAAAGCGCCTTATGAACAAGCTGAGGGATAAGGGAACGCAAGCACAAAAAACTGCGAACCTTAACCCTTATGTTAAACCAGCCGCGATAAAGTGTTTCAGGTGTAATCAGCCTGGGCACCGATCTAATGAATGCCCTCAAAGAAAAACCGTAAACGTAGCAGCGAGAGAAGAGGAAAAGGATGGATATTGCTGTGTGCCAGATGGTGAGGACGATGATTTTGAAGATGAAGAAGAGGAGCAAGTAAACTATGTGGTGCGTAGAATGATGTTAGCCCTAAAACAGGAAGATGATTCGCAGCTCTATTAGTTATTCCGAACCAGGTGCACCATTCTGGGAAAGATCTTTGCTATGGTTATTGATAGTGGAAGCATAGAGAATATTATTGGGAAGGAGGTAGTAAAGAAGTTGGGAATACCCGTGGAGAAGCATCCTAATCCCTATACGTTAGGATGGATTAAATCTGGAGCGGAAAGCATTCACGTAACTGAGCGATGTAAAATTTTATTCTCCATTGGAAAATATCATGCTGAGCTGTATTGTGATGTAGTAGATATGGATGTATGTCATGTGTTATTTAAGAGACCGTGGCAATTTGATGTAGATGCTCAGTATTCGGCAAAGAGCAATCAGTATAACCTCGTGAAAGATGAAGTGAACTATACGTTGCTGCCACTAAAGAACAAAAGAAAACAATCTACTAAAAATAATTTCCTTACCCTTATGAGGAAATTTGAAGCCGAGGTTACGAAGACTCGACAGATTCACGTGCTGGTCGTGAAACAAGCAATTGAGACTGAGGCTGAATTGCAAGTGGAGAAGCAGCATGAAGCAATCAAGCATTTATTGAAGGAATTTAGCGAACTGATACCTGAAGAGATTCCAGATGGTTGCCGCCTATGCGTGATATTCAACACCATATAGACTTAATTCCTAGTGCTAGTTTGCCAAATCTATAGGATGAGTCCAAAATAGTGCAAGATTCTAAAAGAGAAGGTGGAGGAGTTGTTGCAAAAGGGGCACATTCAGAATAGCATGAGCACAAGTGCTGTTTCGGCCTTATTGACTCCTAAGAAAGATGAGAGTTGGCGGATGTGTGTAGATAGCGGAGCCATTAATAAGATAATAGTGGGTTACAAGTTTCTAATTTCGAGATTAGATGATATGCTGGATAGGTTGTACGGTGCTAAGTGGTTTTCGAAACTGGATTTGAAGAATGGATACCAACAAATTCGGATTCGCCTCAGAGATGAATGGAAGAAAACTTTCAAAACAAAGGAGGGGTTGTACAAATGGTTAGTAATGCCTTTCGGACTTTCCAATGCTCCAAGCACTTCATGAGGCTTATGAATCAGGTTCAGAAATCTTTTATTGGCAAATTTGTTGTAGTTTATTTTGATGATATTCTGATTTATAGTAAGACTGAGGAGGATCATCTGATGTACTTAAGGGAGGTAGTGACAGCTTTGCAGATTAATAAGCTATATATTAATCTTAAGAAGTTCGGTTTTTTAACTAATAAGCTGTTATTTCTGGGGTTTATTATTATTACTCAAGGAATAGAGGTAGATGAGGCGAAGGTAAGAGCAATCAGAGAGTAGCCGACACCTAAAACAGTTTCTGACGTTAAGAGTTTTCATAGGTTGGCTACTTTCTATCGGCGATTTATTAAGAATTTCAGTACTATCGCAGCCCCGATTACTGAATGTATGAAGAAAGGCAAATTTCTATAGGGAGAGGAAATAGAGAATAGTTTTGCTATTCTGAAGGAAAAGTTATGTACCATACATGTTCTTGCCTTACCTAATTTTGATAAACTTTTTGAAGTGGACTGTGATGCTAGTGGAGTTGGTATAGGAGCTATTTTATCTCAAGAGCGCAGACCAATTTGCTATTTCAGTGAGAAGCTTAGCGAGGCGAGACAAAAGTGGAGCATTTATGATAAAGAATTTTATTCTATCGTAAGGGCTTTGAAGACCTGGGAGCATTATATGATTGGAAAAGAATTCGTCCTTTATTTTGATCATGAAGCTTTGAAGTATCTAAATAGTCAGAAGAGGATTAACAAAGATATACATAGGCGATTATGTCAATTTTTGCAAAAATTTCCTTTCAGATTGCGGCACAATTCAAGTGTACATAATGTCGTAGTAGATACATTGAGTAGGAGAGCTAGCTTGTTGATTACATTAAGCCAAGACATCTTGAAGTTCGAGCAGCTGAAAGATTGTTATGCAAATGATGATGACTTTGGGCAAATTTGGAAGTCATGTGCTTCTGGTTAACCTGTACAAGAATTTTATGTGCAGGATGGCTATTTGATGCGTAGCAACCAACTTTGCTTTCCTCGAACATCATTACGAGAGAAGGTAATTCGTGATTTACATGATGGAGGATTAGCTGCACACTTGGGTCGTGATAAAACTATTGTTGTAGTTCGGGAGCGATTTTACTGGTCCCAGTTGTGTATGAAGTGGCTAGCAAGAATAACCTAGAGGGGGGTGAATAGGTGATCTTAAATAATTTTAACAAATTCAAGCGGAAATGATAAAACACAGTTTGAGTCTGAATAATATTTAGATTCTATAAGGACGGTGCTCTTAAATGTGTAGTGTGTAAACTAAAGATTAAGGGATAGAAAAACTGCACACAGAATTTATAGTGGTTCAGCTTATAGTAAGCTTACGTCTACTCTCCCACGCTGACAGCCTACTGGCTGGATTTCACTATGTAATCAAGAGATTTTACATATCTAGAGTGATAACACTCTTGTATATGATAGGATTCTCTATCTCACACAAATACTCTTACAAAGTATCCCTTAAGATTCTAAAGTTTGGCTCAAGGAAGGAAAAAGAATTGGAATAAACTCAAGCTTTGGACTTGATGATTCTTGAATCTGTTTTCTTCTGCTGCTCGTTGATCTCCTTAAATACTCTTTCACTTCCAAACTAGCCGTTAGACAGTCTTTAGAAGATCATCTTCCAATCTTCACCTTGGACAGATTTGTAAAAAAGGAATTGAGTAGCCGTTGAGTGACAGATTTTGAATCCTGCTGATTCTGGTCGCCCGTACAATCAGAATCTTGGTTTCCATAAGTAGAGATTAGTCCGTTGTGATAATATTTTGATTGACAATCAAATTGATTTAGATTGAGTCAATCAAAACCTTCCTTGTGAAATCCAAGCCAGATCACTAGATGTTGTATTGAGTTCTTCGTCTACAAAATTTAGCATCTGAGTCTGGAAAATTTTCATTGTCTGAAAAACTTCAACGTCTGAGTCTGGAAAATTTTCTACTTCTGAAAAACTTCAGAATCTAAGTCTGCAAAATCTCTGCGTCTAGAAAATATCAGAGTTTGCAAATTCTCTGCGTCTGGAAAATATCAGAGTCTGGAAAATTTCTGCGTCTGAACTTACAAATTATAATGACCTGGAAAATAACTTAATGTTAGAATTACAAGTTATTTATGGAAAGTTTTGTCAACTTTAAAATCTATTGGGGTTTTCCTCAACAATCTCATCCTTTTTTATGGTGACAAAACTTTCATGCATATTCAAATAATATTGACCGAAATTGAAGAGAATAAATATTTTAAGTGCATGAAATACAGTATTGACAAGACTTTATGATATATGTATTTCTCATATTCCTGCATAACCTGCAAATCAAGGGATGTTAGTATAACATTATCTGCATAATTTCTTCCCCCTTTTTGTCATCAGCAAAAGAATAACAAGCAGACTAAGCAGTATATATATAAAAATCATTCAAACAAAGTGTCAAAAACAAGAGTTATGAGTACAGATTGTTGAATATTTGAAGAAGGAAGGAACAAAAAATAGGTCATTTTTTAGAAGGAGTACGAATGAGCTGAAAATTGTCTAGAATCGAAACAGCTTCATCACTCTTGTTGGCACATTGACCCATGGCTTGCTTCATATTCGATGAACACTGAGCAATCGCCTCCTGCAATTTTGCTTTGTCTTTTTCTGCCTGAAGTTGGTGAGCTTGATTGTTTTCCTCAACAATCCGGTGAAGATTCTTCATATCTTCTTCCAGTGCAGTTTGTTTGTCCTTGATTTTCAGCAGAAGGGTCAAAATTGACAGATTATCAGAAATTTGATTCTGGACATTTTCCTGTTCAAATCCTCCCCCTGTCTCTGGTGGAATCTCCCCCTGAAATTCTTCATGTACTTCAGAAGGTTCTGCATTAACTGGTTCTTCAGGATGGACTTGAGAAGGATTTGCATCAGATCCATGTTGATCATCATCCTGACCAGGCAGATTAGATTATCCAGAAACTGGTTCTGGAACCCTTGTAGCAATAGCTGGATCGGATGTTCTTCCGGATTCAAGGTTCTCTTCTTCTTCATCCTGAAGAAGGATTCTTTTTTTCTTTCTATAAACCTTGAGTGGAGTGGAAAAAGCTTACTGTTTCTTAGCTGGTTCTTTTCTTTTCTTGACCTCTGTTTCCTTTTCAACCTTCTTTCTGCCTTCTGAGGGTAGAGCTTCCTTGCCTCTGAATTTTCCTGTTTTCTCCCGTACATCATCAAAATTTTTCATCTTTTGTAACATTCTCTCTCCAACAGTCATAATAGGAATCACAATTTTGCACAATTCATTTGGAATAGGGATATTCAGATATGAAAATATGACAGAGATGAGAGAGCCATATGGGAGTAGTCTTTTGCCCTTATGAAGTGTACGATACATGTGAAAAATGATAATGTGAGGAAGAAAGAAAATCTTTCCTTTTAAAATTGCCCAAATAAGCTTGACTTCAGATTTGGATGTTTTGGAAGCAGCTTTGAGCCTCAAGCAGTTGATGATGATTTTATGCAGGATCATTGAAGTTCTGGTTAAATCAGAGTAGGTGATATTTTTCTTTGATCCTGAAGCAAATTTCTGATCTCCAGAAGCTGTCATCCAAACATCTTCAATACTTACATCCACATGAATAAATTTAGAATGTTTAGCTCCTATTATCAAGGTTAGATCTTCAACTTTCAGGTCATATCGTCTATCACCAACAGTAAATTGGATCCAGTTTGGTGATAGAATGGAGAGATTTGAATAGAAGTATGCAGTTAATTCAGCATATACTTTTGCAGACTTCATATAGTATTCAACAATGCATAGCCTATTGAAGAGATGCAAAATAGGAATGCAATCTCTTTCAAGATAATCAAAATCAACGTTGTGATGGTTCATCACTTCTCGAGCGAGTAGCATCTTATAGAACACATTATGCTCTGTGCTTCTGAAGAGACCACCAGAACCTATTAACCCATAAGCAATACAAACTCGCATAACAAAGTTCTCATGGAACTTCGCATCATCATTAGGAATAACAAATTTAGAAGCACTGAGTGGTTTAAGGCTAATAGGAGTTGTTTCCTCAACAGGGGGGTTAGACGATTCGCCGACTTTTTCTTTCCCTTTCCTAGAAGAAGTCCGTAGGGGAGTAGAGCGAACTTGTTCCTCAGCAGTTTCAGAACGAGACTTAGTGTATTCTTGAACAAGACTAGTCTCATCATGAAAACCGTTTTCTTTTAAGCAGTCGAAAAGAAGAGAGGCGGAGGCATTACTCCTTTTTAGACGTTCATAGACCTTCCACACCTGACTTATATCTTTGTACCGAAAATCTGTTTTACTGGTGATAGCTGGTGTAGATGTGGAACGACGCTCCTGTTGA
Source organism: Syzygium aqueum (assembly GCA_031216185.1). Classification (NCBI taxonomy): domain Eukaryota; kingdom Viridiplantae; phylum Streptophyta; class Magnoliopsida; order Myrtales; family Myrtaceae; genus Syzygium; species Syzygium aqueum. The sequence continues at coordinate 15,544,031 of CM062240.1, forward strand.
GTGGATTCTATGGGTCTTGACTGTTCGGACTCCGTATATGATAACTCCATATATTCTGGCGAAGCGGTGGATTTAGAATCACGGTTGAGAATCCAAGTAGACTTGATCTTATACGGCATGAAGAGCAGGTTTGAAGATGAAAGATTGGATTTTTGGAGAAGGAGAAGAGAAAGATGATCTTTTTAGGTTCGAGACGGTATGAGAGATGATCGAGAGAGAAAAAAGTATGAGAGTGATTCTACTGGTAGGGTTTCTACGGCGAGAGAGACAGTATATATAGAAAAGAGTTATAGACAAGAGTAATAAAAGGCAATCAAACAAACAGTGTGTGTGTGTGTGTATATATATATATGTATATTAAGCATAAGTAACCAATCAAATAATATAGAATATTTACCTAGCTCGCTTTCCAAAATTAACAAATATGAAAATATCTTGCCAAAAATTTTCCCGCCAAGATATTCCTGCCATAACAGTTTAGAACTTACCTGTCTCTTGAGCCTGAATTATTCAGATCGAGAACCTTTGAGTCTGAAAAATTCATATCTACAGAACACTTTAAGAAAAAGGATAAGTAATGCATAGTCGGGTTCTAATATGTTCAAATGAAGATTTATCAAGTGGTTTTGTAAATATATCAGCTAATTGATTCTTAGAATCAATGAATTGAATATTCACATCACCATTATGCACATAATCTCGAATGAAGTGATGCTTAATTTCAATATGCTTTGCACGAGAATGAAGAATAGGGTTCTTGGTCAAATTGATAGCACTTGTGTTATCACATTTGATTGCAGTACTTGAATCTTCAATTGCAAAATCTCTTAATTGCTGCTTCATCCATAGAATCTGTGCACAACAGCTCCCCAAGGCAACATATTCTGCTTCAGCTGTTGAAAGTGCTACTGTGTTTTGCTTCTTTGAGTACCAAGATACCAACATACTTCCAAGTAGTTGACATGTACCTGTAGTACTTTTCCTGTCCACTTTACAACCAGCTAAGTCAGTATCATAATAGCCAGTAAGAGTAAAATCAGAGTCTTTAGAATACCAAAGACCTAACATTGGATATGTTCCAATGTATTTGATTATTTTCTTTACTGCAGAAAAATGTGATTCTCTTAGGTCAGACTAAAATCTCGCACACATACATACACTAAAAAGTATGTCAGGTCTAGAAGCAGTAAGATATAATAAAGATCCTATCATGCTTCTGTAAACCTTCTGATCAATCTTTTTATCATTTTCATCCTTGTCCAGTTTGGAAGATTGAGACATAGGAGTGTCTATTTTCTTGTAGTTTTGCAGTCCAAATTTTTTGACAATTTCCTTGGCATACTTCTCTTGGCAAATGAAAGTTTCATTCTTGGTTTGTTTCACTTGTAGACCAAGAAAGAATGTCAGTTCGCCCATCATGCTCATTTCAAACTCGTTCTGCATATCTTTTGAGAATTCCTTGCACAACAATTCATTAGACGATCCAGTTCCTTACCCAAAAAAAACAATTGATTAGACGATCCAAATATGATATCATCAACATAGATCTGAACTAATAAAAAGTCCTTACCTTTTCTCTTAATGAAAAAAGTTGTGTCAACTTTACCTTTTGTGAAACCATTTTTCAGAAGGAAATTACTCAATCTCTCGTATCAAGCACGAGATGCTTGTTTTAGACCATAAAGAGCTTTATTAAATCTGTAAACCTGATCAGTCTTCTTTGGTTCTTCAAAATCAGGAGGTTGTTCCACATAAACTTTTTCTTTGATGTAGCCATTTAGGAAGGCACTTTTCACATCCATTTGAAAAAGTTTGAAGTTATGGAAACAAGCATAAGCTAATAATAGCCTAATGACTTCTAACCTGGCAACTGGTGCATAGGTTTCATCATAGTCAATGCCTTCTTCTTGAGAGTAGCCTTTTGCAACCAGTCTTGCTTTATTTTTTGTGACTTTCCCTTTGTCATCTAGTTTGTTTCTAAAAACCCATTTTGTTCCGATTACTGGATGATTTTTGGGTATTGGCACAAGTTCCTAGACTTCATTAATTCTGAATTGGTGTAGCTTCTCCTGCATGGCTTCTATCCAGCTTTCATCTGATAAAGTTTCATCAACTTTCTTTGGTTCTTCAAAACCAGGAGGTTGTTCCACATAAACTTCTTCTTTGATGTAGCCATTTAGGAAGGCACTTTTCACATCCATCTGAAAAAGTTTAAAGTCATGGAAACAAGCATAAGCTAATAATAGCCTAATGGCTTCTAACCTGGCAACTGGTGCATAGGTTTCATCATAGTCAATGCCTTCTTCTTGAGAGTAGCCTTTTACAACCAGTCTTGCTTTGTTTCTTGTGACTTTCCCTTTGTCATCCAGTTTGTTTCTAAAAACCCATTTTGTTCTGATTACTAGATGATTTTTTGGTCTTGGCACAAGTTCCCAGACTTCATTAATTCTGAATTAGTGTAGCTCCTCCTGCATGGCTTCTATCCAGCTTTCATCTGATAAAGCTTCATCAACTTCCTTTGGTTCTATTTCTGAGATAAATGCAAGGTTGCTAATGTTCTCTTTGTATTTTGACCTTGTTCTGATCCCTTCTTCTATATCACCAATGATGAGATTCTTTGGATGACTGGATTTGTGTTTTCAGTTTCTGTTGAATTTTTCCTTCTGGATCTCATTAGATTCTGAAATATCAGCTTGAGTCTGAATTATTTCTTTTTTGCTTCCTTCTTCAGACTCACTGATCTTTATAGAGTTTTCAGATTCTTGAACAATAGGAGATGATTAAGATTCATCCAATTGAGTCTGGATATTTTCAATAAACTTTACATTCATTATTTCTTCCATAGTCTGAGAGCTTTTGTTGAAGACTCTGTATGCTTTACTTGTAGTTGAGTATCCAAGGAAAAACCTTCATCTGCCTTTTCATTAAACTTACCGAAGCGGTCATTTGGATTTTTAATAATAAAGCACTTATAACCAAACACATGAAATACGAGATGTTGGGCTTTCTACCTTTAAAAAGCTCATAGGGGGTTTTTCAAGAATTGTTCTGAGAAAGACTCTGTTGATGATATAACAGGCTGTAAAAACTGCTTCTGCCCAAAAATGAGAAGGAATCTTGCTTTCAATCAACATGGTTCTTGCCATTTCTTGCAAAGAACGATTTTTCCTTTCCACAACACCATTTTGGTATGGTGTATATGGAGTAGAGAAATTGTGTTGAAAGCTATTTTCCTCACAAAAATTCGAGAAGCTTTGATTATTGAATTCTCCCTCATGATCAGTTTTGATGCAAGAAATAGTATAGCCCTTTTCATTCTGAATTTTTCTTGCAAACTTTGAAAAATATGAGAAAGCTTCCTGTTTATGAGTAAGAAAGAACACCCATGTAAACCTGGTGAAATCATCAACAATGACTAGACAGTATTTCTTACCACCAATGCTCTATGTTCTGGTTGGTCCAAAAAGATCCATATGAAGAAGCTGCAAAGCACGATTAGTGGAAATATTATGTATAGGCTTAAAAGAGCTTCTTACTTATTTTCCTAAAGTGCAAGCATTGCATAGTTATGTTTTTCTGTATCTCAAATTTGGTAGTCCTTGTACCAGTTTCTTGTTTGATATTTTTGAAATCTGTTTCATACTGATGTGTCCCAGTCTTTTGTGCCAAAGATCTTCATCCTCTTTGACAGAGATCAAACAATGAGTGGAGTTAGAGTTGATGTCTAGAAGATAAATGTTCCCATGTCTTCTCCCTGTGAAAGTTTGAGAACTATCTCTACTTGTTCTTGAACAGGTATCTTCTTGAAAATTGATTTTGAATCCTAAATCACATAGTTGGCTTATGCTTATCAGATTGTAGTTGAGACCTTTTACCAATGAAACATCATTGATTGTGAGTCCTTCAATCTCAACAGTTCCTTTTCCAACTATTCTTCCCTTATTATTTCCTCCAAAGGAAATTTTTCCACCGTTCAAACTTTATAGTTAAGCAAAAATGCTAGGATCTCCAGTCATGCGTCTGGAACATCCACTGTCCAGGTACCACTTTCTTTTCCTCTTTGTGGTAACCTGCAAAAGTTACAACTACTCATGTTTTCTTTGGTACCCAAACTTGTTTGGGTCCTTGAAAGTTAGTATAGGCTGTCTTAATGAAGTCTCTTCGAATAGGTCTCCAGACCTTAGGACATTCATTCTCAAAATGTTGTGGATCTCCACATTTTGAGCACTTTAAAGCACTTCGACCAACATGTTTAACAAACCTCTTTTTGTAATGATTTTTGTAAGCTTGTCGAGGAGGTCTTTGTCTTAATCTCTCCTTGACCTTTGGAAAATCAATTAAACTTTTATTCTCCTTTACAAATCCAAGACCAGATTTGTTGAAATAAGGAATCTGTACAGAAAGAATATTTTTCAAGGTTTCTGAGCCTTTTGAAAATTTGGAAACAAGTTCTGTAACTTCCTTTTTCAAAGCAGTATTTTCTTTGAAAAGAAAATCTCAATTTTTCTTGAGTTGATGAAATTCTTTTTGAAGAAAATCAATTTTTTCTTTTTGAGAAGACTCCTGTTGTCTAAGTGATGAATTTTCCTTTTTCAGAGAAGAGATTCTTTTAAGAGCAACCTTGAATTCGAAACATAATTCATCAATGTAGTTTGAAACTTCAATAGGCATTTCAGAATGATTTACCTCAATCTCAATTTTTGCATTTGATTCTGAATCTGAGTCTGTATCCGAGTTGGCCATTAGACAGAAGTTTGAGATGTCTTCATCACTGTCTTCGCACTCTGTATCGCTCCATGTTTATGCTTTCAAGGCCTTCTTTGCCTTCTTGAATTTGGTCTTCTTTTTAAGAAGAGGACAGTTTGGTTTGATGTGTCCTCGCTTTCTACAGTGAAAGCAGATTATTTCCTTTGATTTATTTGCTTCATCATAAGTCTTTTTATTTTCAAAGGCCTCTTTTCTTTGAGGTTTCTCCCTTTGATCTTCATCCTCTTGTACTTCTTAATGAAGAGAGCTAGTTCTTCATCATCGACATCTTCATTTTCAGAATCTGCATCAGAATCAATGTTAGTCTTTAAAGGAAATAACCTACTTTCACTGTAGAAAGCAAGGACACATCAATCCGTTTTTATTACCTCTGGATTCATTTTCTTCAATCCGTTTTCTGTCTTATATGATTGAAGAGTTCCAATCAACTCAGTCACGGAGAGAGGCATGATTCTTTGAGTTTCTCTGATGGAAGTTTTGATGTTCTTCCACTGTTTTGTCAATCCTCTCAGAAGTTTGTTGACTTTCATCACATCTGGAATGGGTTGTCCTTGATACGCAAGACCATTTACAATTTCTGTAAATCTGTTATACATATCGACAACAGATTCTTCAGGCTTCATTTTGAAGGATTCATATTGGCCAAGCAATATGTTAATCTGAGTTTCCTTGGTGCGATCTGTTCCTTCGTAGGTGATGTAAAGAGTGTCCCAGATATCCTTAGCTGATTCACATGAAGCAATTTTTTTATACTCAACAGGTGCTAAAGCACAATAGAAAGAATAAATTACTTTGGAATCTAAAGATTCTCTTTTAGATATCTCAGTTTGAGATAATAGAAGATCTGTTGGCGTGTTATCATATTCTTCTCTTTTGAATCAGAAGGTTTTGGTCTGACTCCTCTAATGATGACGTCCCATTGCATGTGATCAATTGACTTTATGAAAGCCTTCATCTTGTTTTCCAGATGTTGTAATCCTTGCCATCGAAATAGGGAGGTCTATTGTTACTTTGACCTTCAATGAGACCTGGAACACCAAAGCTAGCCATATAGATCGTAAGCTCAGAAGTAAAACACTTCAATAAATGAACAACTTGCTCTGATGCCAATTGAAGTGGCTAGCAAGGATCACCTAAAGAGGGTGAATAGGTGATCTTAAATAATTTTAACAAATTCAAGCGTAAATGATAAAACACAGTTTGAGTCTGAATAATATTTAGATTCTATAAGGACGGTGCTCTTGAATGTGTAGTGTATAAAGTAAAGATTAAGGGATAGAAAAATTGCACATAGAATTTATAGTGGTTCGGCTTATAGTAAACCTACGTCTACTCTCCCACGCTGACAGCCTACTGACTGGATTTCACTATGTAATCAAGAGGTTTTACAGATCTAGAGTGATAATACTCTTGTGTATGATAGGACTCTCTATCCCATACAAATACTCTTACAAAGTATCTCTCAATATTCTAAAGTTTGGCTCAAGGAAGGAAAAAGAATTAGAATAAACTCAGGCTTTGGACTTGATGATTCTTGAATCTGTTTTCTTCTGCTGCTCGTTGATCTCCTTAAATACTCCTCCACTTCCAAACTAGCCGTTAGACAGTCTTCAGAGGATCATCTTCCAATCTTCACCTTGGACAGATTTGTAAAGAAGGAATTGAGTAGCCGTTGAGTAACAGATTCTGAATCTCGCTGATTCTGGTCGCCCATACAATCAGAATCTTGGTTTCCATAAGTAGAGATTAGTCCGTTGTGATAATATTTTGATTGACAATCAAATTGATTTAGATTGAGTCAATCAAAACCTTCATTGTGAAATCCAAGCCAGATCACTAGCTGTTGTGTTGAGTTCTTCGTCTGCAAAATTCAGCGTCTGAGTCTGGAAAATTTTCTGCTTCTGAAAAACTTTAGAATCTAAGTCTGCAAAATCTCTGCGTCCGGAAAATATCAGAGTTTGCAAATTCTCTGCGTTCGGAAAATATCAGAGTCTGGAAAATTTCTACGTCTGAACTTTTAGACTATAATAACCTGGAAAATAACTTCATGTTAGAATTACAAGTTATTTATGGAAAGTTTTGTCAACTTCAAAATCTATTGGAGTTTTCCTCAACAGTGTAGAGATGTCAGCAGGTACGTACAAAAGTGTTATGTTTGCTAGACTGCTAAGGGGAAATATAATAATACATGTTTATATATGCCATTACCTATTCCTGATAATATATGGGAAGATCTGTCCATGGATTTTGTGCTTGGTTTACCATGGACACAAAGAGGAGTGGATTCTATTTTCGTTATGGTTGACAAATTTTTCAAGATGGCACACTTCATTTCTTGTAGAAAAACTTCTGATGCAGTAAGTGTGACCAGATTATTTTTTAAGGAAGTGGTTCGTTTGCATAGTATGCCCAAATCTATTACCTCAGATAGGGATAGTAAATTTCTAGGGCATTTTTGGCGGACTTTATGGAAATTGTTTGATTCATCTTTGAATTTCAGTAGCACAGCTCACCCGTAGACTGATGGGCAAACAGAGGTGGTTAATAGAACTCTGGAAAACTTGATTCGAAGCATTTATGGTGATAAGCCGAAGCAATGGGATGTTGCTTTATAACATGCAGAGTTTACTTATAATAATGCAATTCATAGTTCCATTGGCAGATCGCCTTTTTCTGTTGTTTACACAAAGATGCCTCAGCATACTCTGGATTTGGTACAGTTGCCTAAGCAAGCGGATAAAAGTATAACAGCAAATCGCATGGCTAAACAGATTATGGAGGTGCATCATGAAGTCAAACAGAAGTTGGAGGAAGCTAATTAGAAGTATAAAATTGGAGCAAATAAGCACAGACGGAAGCAGGTGTTTGCGGTAAGTGATTAAGTCATATTTTTTTTCCTAAAGAGCGATTACCAGTTGGATTTTACAATAAATTGCAGCCAAAGAAGTATGGACCTTATACTGTCAGTAAGAAGATCAACGATAATGCTTATGTTATAAACCTTCCACATAGCATGGGCATATCCAACACTTTTAATGTTGCTGATTTGTCACCGTTTCATGAGTCCACAGAGCCGTTATATCCAGATTCTGATTTTAACTCGAGGACGAGTTCTTTTCAAGTGGAGGAGAATGATGCAGATGTTATTAGTGGTGCGTTTCTAGACCGATTGGACAAACAGAAGTCTAAACGGAAAGAGAAACGGTGATGCGATTAGATGATTTTTTTCTATTATTTTAGTATTGTTTTTTATGAGTTAATTTTAAGGGTCGTTTTTGTAATTTTGCTATTTGATGCTTATTAACTTTCCTATTATGATTATAATTCCTATTATGATTAGGTTTTCAATTCATATTAGATAACTTTCTTATTATAATTAGGTTTCCAATTCAGATTCGGTAACTTTCCTATTATAATTATGTTTTCTATTGTAATTAGATTTAACTCCTATAAAAGGGTGTTTAGGGTTTGTTTTGAAGACAGAACATTATCATCAATATTGAATTTCGAGATTTCTTTCTCTAAGTAAGGTTTTGCTTGAATTATTCGGTGAACGCTGCGTCAGGTTACCAACTGCAGTGCACTGATCCCAGATCACTCGATTTTCTAATTAGCAGAAATGTGATCTTCAACGAGATTGTAATGCTTCAACAGAGGAGTTCTAAGACACTTCCATCAAAGCAGACATATCATGGTTTCAATAGTGAGGTGGAGCTTCAGGGGAGACTCTGAAGACATCAGAGATAACACAGGCTGAGACTGTAGATGAGGCCACAGTTTTTGAAGTCGGTGATAATGAACAATCAGCACAGCTGCAGCCCACTATAACCACGGGTAGATAGAGAAGGCAAATTAAATCACCAGTACATTATGGTTATATTGATATTGCTTATGAATTGTAGGTGACGAGGTGGAGATTAATGAGCCTTCGTCATTTTCTAAGGCGATGGCTAGTAGTGAGTCGTCGCAGTGACTAGGGGCTATGAGCGAAGAGATGGAATCACTTCATCGAAATCAAACATGAGAGTTGGTTAAAGTTCCCAAGAGCCAGAAGATTGTTGGAAGCAAGTGGGTTTATAAACGGAAAGAGGGCATTCTCGGTATCGAGGCAGCGAAATACAAGGTGAGACTTATGGCGAAAGGGTGTACATAGTGGGAGGGCATTAGCTATAACAAGGTGTTCTCTCCTGTGGTAAGACATACTTTTATTCGTGTATTACTTACCTTGGTTGCTACACAAGATCTCGAGTTGTAGTAGCTAGATGTGAAAATGACATTTTTTCATGGTGAGTTGGAGGAGCGGATTTACATAATGCAGTCTAAGCGATTTGCTATTCCAAGTAAGGAAGATCGTGTTTACTTATTAAAGAAATCTTTGTATGATTTGAAACAGTCTTCTTGGCAATGATATAAGTGTTTTGATGCTTTCATGACTAGTCAGAACTATTTGAAAAGTCAAATGGATAGCTGTGTTTACTTTAGGAGATTGGAGAATGGGTCTTTGATATATCTGTTGTTATATGTTGATGATATGTTGATAGTACCTAAGAATATGTCTGATATTGATGTGCTGAAGAGGCAGTTGAGTTCTGAGTTTGAGATGAAAGATTTAGGTGCTGCAAAGAAATATTAGGTATGGAGATTTTGCGTGATAGGATTGCAGGAATTTTACATCCATATCAAAAGAAATATATTGAGAAGATTGTGGCACGTTTTAATATGCAATCGGTGAAATCAGTGAGTACACCATTAGCAAAGCACTTTAAACTTTTAGATAAGTTCTCATTATAGATTGAGGATAAGGAGGAGCATATGTCTCGTGTTCTTTATTGTAGTGCAGTGAGTAGTATTGTGTATGTTATGATATGCACTAAGCCTGACATTTCACTGGCTGTGATCATGGTTAGCCGTTATATGAAGCGGCCTGGTAAGACTCATTGAAAAGCTGTGAAGTGGATCCTCAGATATTTGAAGAGGACAACAGACGTCGGTATAGTGTACAAGAGGGACAACGATGGTAGTGAGACCACCGGTTATGTGGATTCGGATTACGTTGATGACTTGGATGAGTGTAAGTCTTTAGCAAAGTATGTATTTACTCTTGCAGGTGGAGCAGTTAGTTGGAAAGTGTCCTTACAGGACCACATTGCCTCATCTTCGACTGAGGCAGAGTACATGGCACTAACCTTTATAGCAAAAGAGGTGATATGGCTACAGGGTTTGCTATTGGACTTTGGATTGGAACAAAAATGTGTTGATGTACATTGTGACAATCAAGGTGCAATACATCTGGCATAATATCCAATTTATCATGAGTGAATGAAGCATATCGACACAAGATCGTTAGAGACAAAGGTCTCTCCCTCAAGCCAGTCCAAGATATTCCTCATAATAGAAGAATACAAGCAAATTGGGGCATTTCCGACTCCATTTTCACTTGATGTTAGCTAGAGTCTTCTGTAGTTCTTTGGCCCGTTAGTTGGTCTCTGTTTAGCCTTGCTTTTCAGGGCCCTTGTCTTCGTGCTTTTGCCGTAACATCGTTGAACCTGGTCGGAAACTTTGTGTCCATCCTGGTTCGAAGGTTTTTGTGTTCGGCTCCCACTTGTACATTTGCGTTGAAAAGTTATAAACATCTTACATTTACCAAAAAAAAAAATGAAGCATATCGACATCAGGTGCCACTTCATCCGAGATGTCTTAGTGAAGGGTAATATTGTTGTTAAAGAGATTGCGACAGCAAAGAATCCGACGGATATGATGACGAAGCCTATTCCTTTGGCAAAACTCAAGCTTTGCTTGTGATCAATTAGTGTATGTGGAGAGTAAGCGCCCTTCAGGGTATTTGGGAGAGCAGCATGGATGATGAACACTATGACTTGACTTCAAACATCGAACCAAAGTGGAGAATTGTTGAATTATGTCTCGAGTTTGAGCTGTGTATAGAATCCGAATTTATGCACTAAAAGACAAAAGAGATGGGCACACTTAGTTTATTATATTTTGTTGCTCACTTGTCGTCTTTAGGCAAAGGGGCAGTCTTCTTTGTTTAACATGAAAAGACACAACGCTCATCTCACTACAAGCCATCTAATGGCCCACTTTTCCATAATATGTTTTATGTGTGGGGTTAGTATTCTTGGTTCAGAGAAAAGAAAAACAAAAGGAAAATGTAGGTTTCTTTTGTTGGAGCCCTAAGGCCTTCTCTCTTGAGGTGCAGCCGCACAAAGAAAAAGGAGTAGGAAAGCCTAGGTTGTCCTCTCCCTTGAAAATGTAGCCGCACAAGACAGAGAAGGGGAAAGTCATGGGTTTTCTTCCCTCTATTTATCAAGTCCAGCCGCAAGTAAGGTAGAGGGAGTAGTGGCCGCACAGTAGCTTTTCCCTTGGAGCAGAACGTGGGCTTCAAAATGAGAGCGTAGTAGCACTCCTTAAGTGGCCGACGCACGAAGAACGAAGTCACGAGGAGGAGCTCTTGCGGACGTGTTTTCGAACACGTGAATTTGTGCTGTGAGTCTTTTATATCCATTCAAGTTGTTTATTTATAAACATTTGGGGTTTAGATTTAATCTTGGTGCGGAAAACACTCGAGTGTAAGTAAACGATTATAACTTGGACTCTCTGATTATTAGTGGATTATTTACTGCTGGCTCTTCCCGTGGATGTAGATATTGATATATCGGACCGAACAACGTAAATCTTAGGTGTTATTTATGTTCCTCATTATATCTCTAGTAATTTTGTATTGGACTTAATTTGCAAGTTCCGGGTTAGCTTCTGCATTAGTTAATATTACAACAGGCATCAATAGTAGGTATTTGCCAAGACACCCACGGCGTGGTGGTCGCTCGGTTCGTGAAGAAGACACTAGCTGCTTCGGTCGAGATTGATGAAGCCTTAGTTGTCTGGGAAGTCCCGTTGCTTTTGACTGAGAAATAAGAACTGCTGCTGAAACACGACGACCTGCGGAGGGAGGAAGTAAGCATTTTGCAGTTTGAGTTGCAAAGTGATGTCTTATCTCTTGTGGAGCTCTTATCAGGCCAATACCGAAGCCCGTGGGCCATCCACCTTTCAATTGAAGAAAACTTGGGCCTTTTGGCTCAGTTAAGAGGAGTGGCCATCACCTATTGTCCAGCGGAAGCAGATCATACTGCTGATTGGATTGCAAAAGTTGATAGGCTAAGTCCCTTCCTTCTAATTGACGTTCTAAGCCATCCCAACCCCATTGGGATTTGTTATATCTAGACACTAATAGTTATTGTTTTTTTTTTTGATAACTCAGGGAATCTCCGCACAGCCGACAGCCAGGAGGTAAACCCTGGGGGCGACACGTGCTAGCCACCACACATGTGCACCGGTTAAGTCACCCTGCGGTACCCGGGATTCGAACACTCAATCTTTTGCGAGATAGTTATTGTTTTTATAGTCTTATACTAAATGAAAATAAATTTTTTTGACAAAAATAAAAATAAAAACCATCGTGATGCATTGCACTCATACTATCCAATTCCAACTCGATATTTTGTCACTACAAGAATTTCTACACTAAGAATAATGCACACAAACTCCCCACGAATTTGGTAGAGAAGATTGGTTCTATGCATAGGTTTTAGATTTTAAGGCACTAATATTTTTCCTACCTCTGTTTGTATACGGTGTTTATGAAAAGTAATACAAATTCTTACCTTAACCAAAAAAAAAAAAATATTTTTCCTGGACTTTTCAGGTTCGTGACTCGTATCTAATATACCTATCTCCTTGTTTAAACAATTTAGAAACAGTTCGGTTTTCAATTCAACCATCCAGTTGCTCAATCTTAAAATTTGGAACTTTCACAAAAATTTGGAACTTTCATAAATGTACAAAGATTTGGTGCAATTATTAGGCAACTAAACTTTAGTGTAGGTTGCCAAAACCCACGGTCCTCGTGTACCATAACCCAAAAGGACTGTTGGTTGGCGCATGTTCTGCGTGACCATGAGAAAAAGGCAACTATAGATTTCACACTTTCACGGGTGTTTACTAGTACTTACGTACACTGTTGTGCTTTCCATCCGTGGTGTCACTTATTATATTTCTTTGGATTTACATGAAAAAAAAAATATTTTCTTCACATAAGAACTCTTAAAATTAGAATCGGCAACCAATACCATGTCAAGTGAACACCTTTATAAATGTACATAGGTCGTGATCTAAGGAGTTTTTGGGTAATCTAACAAAACAAATCATTGATAGAACAAAAAGTCTGCTTGTGGTTTTTGTCTGTGTTATCACTTGGGGTCCGTTTGTTTTGCGGAAAATAACGAATTAAAAAACATATTGTTGAAAATGATTGATTATATTGCTTGTAATAATTAGCCAACCAAAAACATTTTCATTATTGACAACAACTCATATTTATACTTTATTTTTCGCAAAATAAACAGACCCTTCTTATATTATTATTTTTGGATTTACATAAGAAAATAGCGACAGTGTAATCTTTTTTTTCACACGAGGGGCTCTTAAAATTAAGATTTGTGTCCATTATAACGTCAGGTGATCACCTATTTCTGTGCTGTATGACCTCTCAAGGTTTCCGTTTATTTTTATGTAGATAGTGGTTGAGATCAAGCTTTTTGTGCATCTGTTGGGGCTAATTTGCCTATATATATATCAAATAATAATGAAGGGAAGTAAAGAACACCAAATCAGCAGCAAGTAGTCTTATAAGTCGAGGATAGCATGAGCACGAAATTGGAATCATACAATCAAATGGTCATTAAATACTAAATTCTCTATGATATAACAAAAACCACGGAATTCATATCGCAATATATTTGAAAATCAAACCTGATCTATTTGGTTAAATGCCTTACAGCAAAAAGGAAATTTTTTTTTGAAAAAGAAGATAAATGCATCAGGATCGAGATTCATTTTCAGGCTATAACCCTGGAGGCGCACGCTAAGCAGCGCGGGCTTTTACAGTCTCTTCTTTTATCCATTCATTATAAGCCTCCTCCTTAAATCATTATTCACTCTAATTTTCCTGTAAAAGTTTCGTACAGGCTGTCTATTGGTGATGAAGAGGATGTAATCAATAACTCGTTTAAGAGAATTTGTGTGTTTTTAGTGGTGCCCAGTATAGATTTCACGGATTCTTGAAATATGATTGACTTGACCTAGAAGAGCTAATCTATGCGGGACTTACTCGTTTTTTGCTATTATTACGCATTAGGGTATGCCTAGTAACTTGTGGGACCTCGACTTCTAGACCGATTTGGCAATTTAACGACACCTTAAACAAGATTAGAGATGAAATTTATTTTTATTGGATGTCGAGAATGTAATCCATTTGTTTAAAGACATATCTGTACCTTTTCCCACTACTTATAGTATGTTTGGTTCCAATAATGACTATTGCATTACAGGTTTTCTATATTGCCCGTTATATTGTATGCTTGCTCTACGCACAGCTGGAATATTTATTAAATCACCCCTTTGCAACAGCTATTCCAGCCTAAAAGATCACTGCCTGTTTTCCCAACTCACTCTACCAAGCTTAGGCTATGTTGAAATCTATATTAATTATAACTAAATTTATTATGTTATTATATAAAAATAACAGCATTTATAATTATTTTGACTCGATCAGATATTACATGATTAATAATATAGTTGGTCATAATCGTAGGAGAGCACTCGGTCAGTTAGGTTGGCCTCATTTCACAAATTATGCTATCTTAATAATAACTAACTATTTTATTGAAAAAAATTTGTATATGATGTTAGCATAAGATTGGTTGCTAATTATCAGGTATAGTAATCGACATGTTTGTAATTGACTATTATATTATACTTAATAAAACAATTATCTCAACTACTAATATTTATTTTAAGATAATCACATGTTATGTGCACAATTTAATTATTATCTAAAACATAAAAAGTGAATAAATATTTGATGTAACAAATTACATTTTGTGATAATGTTTATTGGGTATTAAATTCATGATTGACTATTAAAGAGATTATTATCATATTTTTTTATCTGACTTTAGGGATTCATATGCTATTCAAGAAACCAAACAGTGAAATACATACCGTCTTACTTGAACTAAATAGCATAATAGTTATTACAGCTTTATTACACTATAAATTAATAGCATATTAAAGTTTTATTCCATCCTCGCAACCAACCAGGCTGTTTATGTACGAACTTAGTACACTAGCCTTACTACACCTAGCAACGCTCATCCACATTATCAGTCATCATGATTCGTAATTTTCTTTCATTATGTCAATAAATTAATAACAACTATCCAACCTCATGTTCAGGTAGGAATTATCTACCTTCATCTTCCTGATCCCAGATAGGAATTTTCTGCGTGGCCAACCAGTCTATTGCACGCGATCCTCATTTGAACGTTCGATTTCATAACAATCAATCGCAATTCAAAACACAGAGGGCAATGACTAGATCGCTTTCTTGCTGTCCAAATTGCAAGGTAGGTACTAGATACGTACATTTTTCAAATTGCCCTTGTCATGGGGAACTGAAGTTGTCGATCGCCATTGGCTGTTGCCAAAGGCAGAGGTTTCTCTCCAACGAATGTGGATTGCGTCCCTACCGTGCCAAGTCTCTGGCAAACAACACATGTATGGAAACCAAGAGCCAGTGAGAACATGAACAGAAAGGACTGGTAAGACAAATACGTCCGTGTCGTTTTCGACACGGTTGCTCGGCTTTAGGGTTTACGCGTTTTAATCTTTGCGTAGACCAATGAATGATCGCCGCTATCGGGAGTCTCATGTTGGAATTCTTCGTGCGTTTCCAACTTCCAACATTAACAAAATAAATAAATCAATCAATTGCAGAACAAAAACTTTAGAGGGCATCATCCAATCACAAGTACCGTTCAAAAGCCAGTGGCATAAATAAAATTAAAAAAAATCCAAATCCCCCCTGGATCACGATAAATGGATGTGACATCTTGGTCTCCGTTCTATATTTGTTAAAAAAACACACTAGAAAGTCTCGATAATTTTAGCGTTGACCATATGGATCAAGGAAAAAAAAGCCATTCTTTCTTTTGCCCTTTCACGTTTTTTTTTTCTAATCAGGTCCTTATACAGTTAATTTGTCTAATCAAGTTTTTCTACATTTATTAATTTTCTAATCAAGTCCCTCCAACACCAAATCTTACGAAGTTTAATGGACATCGGGCGACGTCCAAATATAACATGGATAAAATATGCAAATGCCCGCGCCAATGTATGTGAAAGAATTTAGTAAATGTAGGCAACAACGAAATATGCTATGAATAAAATTTAATCAATGTGTCGTTCACGCTAGAAAATTTTGTGTCCATGCCTGCGAAGTCTCTGAAGGCCTGTCCGGTTAAATTTGGCTAGATTTGGTATTGGATGGACTTCATTAGAAAATTGTCAAAGTAGAAAGATTTGAATAGACAAATTGAAAGTGCAAATATTTGATTAAAAAGGTGAAAGTAGATCAACAAAAGTACAGAGACTTGAAAAAAATGCTTGAAAGTAAAGTGACGAAAACAGAAGTTTCTTTAAAACTTATTGCCATTTATTGTCATGATCAACTTAGATCGGGATAATACGACTTGTTGAAGATTTCAAAATATATTTATTCCATCGCTCTTTGTTGTTGTGATCAAAATTAGATCGAAGAGAATACGACTTTTAGTAGGTTTAAAAGTCTCCTCCACCCAAAAAGAAATCTTCCTCCTATATATAAAACGCGGCACACAGGAAACAAAAAAAAATTTGCAAAAAGAAAGCAACATTCCCTATTCTCAACAATGGCCGAAAGTGGCAGCTCAAGTTCAATTCCGAAGCCGAGGTGTTCTCTGGGCACCATGGATGAGGTGAGGCTGATCTTTAACAAGTATGACGTGAATGGCGACGGCAAAATCTCCTGTGACGAGCTGAGGCAAACCCTGTGCACGCTCGGCCCGACGGCAGCCACCCCTGAGGAGGCTAGGCGCATGCTGTCGGAGATCGACAGGGATGGGGATGGCTTCATCGACCTAAATGAGTTCGCCGAGTTCTTCACGGGGGGGCCGGGCAGTGGTGGTGGCGACGAGGAGCAGCAGGAGCTCAAGGAGGCGTTTGACATATACGACCTCGACAAGAGCGGGCGGATCTCAGCGAAGGAGCTGCACACGGTGATGAAGAAGCTCGGGGAGAAGTGCTCGCTGAGCGATTGCCGGAGGATGATCAGCTCCGTCGACAGGGACGGAGACGGCGAGGTCAATTTCAACGAGTTCAAGGCCATGATGACAAGGTCAAGCCCTTCTGATTCTAACAAGCGATCGTAACTCGAATGCATGGACATGGAGCAAACCCTTTGTCCTATTTCTTATTCAGTCTTATTTTTTAGTCATTAGCTATTCTGTGGGAGAGAATATTCGCAAATCTCCTCGTGATTGATTTGGGTTTAGGTGCTGATTTGTTCTCTCTGGCGTTTTTGCTGTTTGCTCTATGGGAATGGGATTGGGACGAGCAGCAAATCCAAGCAGAGAGGTGGTTGATAAGTAGGCTTTGGTATGAACAGTGTTAGATTGGTTTTTGACTTTGATTAGGGATTCTGGTTGGGGGGTACAAAAATTTGTCTCATTGTTCGTAGTGTAGTGTGAATATTAGACTTTTTATTTTGTAGGAATAAACGCATTAAAAGTCTTAAAATTTATCACGAAAATGCAATTACGTCCTAAAACTTTCAAAAAATGCAATTAAGTCCCGAATTTGAAATGAAAGTGTAATCGAGTCCTGAAATTGAAAGTTTTACTACTCGATTGCGCTTTCGTAATAAGTTTTAAGACTTAATTATACTTTTTGGAAGTTTTAGGACTAAATTGTATTTTTTATGATAAGTTTTAGGACCTCTAATGCACTTATTCCTTATTATGTACGTTGGCGATATAAAAGAATAACTACACAAGCGTGATTTAGGCAAGAGATCTTAGAAGATTTCTAATATCTCCATATTTAAACTCTTTATTTTGCTTCCCGGATAGGTATGACAATTAAGAAAATAGAAGATATCAAGGATCTCGTCATATTCGAACTTTTATTTAGCTTTTCGAAGAGAATTAATGATAAGAGATAATGTGGAGAAAAGTTTTACACTCTCAAATTCGAATAGATCTGCACATGGTCCAAGTTATCACTGAAATTGATGTTCAGCATTGCCAATTATAAAAAAAACAATGGAGATGGATATTGATACCAGTTCTCAATGTTTGTTTCTGTTTAAGTAAGCATTTATCCAATCCCCGTGCACTCGTTTCTTGTGAGACATATCAATCAAGAAGTCCATTTAATTTATTACGCCTCGTTCCCCTTTAGCCTTTCGTTTGTTGGTGTTCCTCATATTTTAACTCATACTTGATGGGTTCGGCAGTATACGTATTTGTTTGAAATAATAAAATAATTCGGAACGGGGTCTAACAAAGGAAAACCCGGTATTGATTTTATGGGTCTGAAAAGAACCTCAACCCACTCTCACGAACACCATCCAGGTCCTTCACGGTCCTCCTCTTCTTCTAGTAGTTATGTGCAAAGTTCTCCCTTCTGAGTTTCGCTGGTGGGGGCTGAGGAGGAGAAGAGCATCAGGAGAGCGAGATGAAGCAGAAGGCAAATCGTCATTGGAGGGTGCAACTTCGAACCTTTGGCAACGTTGGCCGCAGCGGTGGTTGTCACTGGCGACCTCGCCCAAAGTTGCTGTCGATCTCGTGGCTTGCCAGTCACCAAGGTCCTTGGCCCGAAGATGCAGCAGTCTCTCTCTCTCTCTCTGTACTCTTCAGCTTTGATCGAAACAGTTGCTTGACAGTTCGGTCAAGCTCGGCCTCCATTGACAGCGAGCCGTGTCCTCACGGTGAGTTAGTGCTCAAGCGTGACATAGAGACCTCAAGCTCGTGATCTTAGTTGGGCTCAAGCACGATACACGCACATAATGACCAATTCCAGAAATAGGCGTGATGGGTTGGTGACGAGATGACGAAATTTCATGTTTGACGTCGAAAGTTCAAAATTGTCCCACTTTTGATTGAAACAATGGTGGCAAAGCACGAATTTTGTCGTCTAATAAGTTTGACTGAAGGGGACAACAACTCTGATTTTGTCGTTTTAGGGTATGATTTAAGACTACAAACTTAAGAATTTGTGGCCTTGGGTCGATTCAGAGGTGACCAACTTAACAATTTATTGCTTCTAGTTAGTTGACCATAAGACAAAAAAAATGGTGTTTTATCGCCTATGAGTAACTTAAGGGTGCGAATGGTAATCATTCTGTTCTAGAATTCAAATTCTTGCTAGAAATTGATTTCTGGAATTTTTGCCAAAAATTGATTTCTAGAGGAGAAATCTGTTTGGTAAAACATAACTAATTCTGCTATAGAAATTGATTTCTGGAACAGAAATCTTTTTTTATTTGTTTATTTTTTGGGCACCTCAAAAAAAATAAATTTCACTCAAAGTGGATGTTCAAATGTATTTTAAGCTGTTTTGTGAAGTTTTGAAATTTTTTATTTTTTGATTTTTTTGGGCACCTAAAAAAAATTAAATTTCACTCAAAGTAGGTGCCCAAAGGTATTCTAAGCCATTTTGTGAAGTCTTGAAATTTTTGATTTTTTTTATTTTTTTGGGCACCTCAAAAAAATTAAATTTCACTCAAAGTGGGTGGCCAAAGGTATTCTAAGCCATTTTGTGAAGTTTTGAAAATTTTGATTTTTTTTAATGTTTTTGGGCACCTCAAAAAAATTAAATTTCACTCAAAGTGGGTGCCCAAAGGTATTCTAAGCTATTTTGTGAAGTTTTGAAATTTTTAATTTTTTTTTATTTTTTTGGGCACCTCAAAATTAAATTTCACTCAAAGTAGGTACCCAAAGGTATTCTAAGCCATTTTGTGAAATTTTTTATTTTTTATTTTTTTATATATTTTTTTAAAAAATTCACCAAATTTCCTATTTTCCCGAAATCTTGACTTTTTTTATTTTATGGAAATTTTCATGAATTTTTCTGGAATTTTTCAATTTTTATGCATTTTCTGAAAAAAAAATTAGTGAGAAAAAGAGAGAAAATAAGGAGAATACATTTTGGAAGAGAGAAGCTATAAAAAGTAGCTTCTCTTTTTCTTGCCCAAAACTCATTCTGGAATCAAGAATGCATTCTGGAATCAAGTATTTTTAACAAACGCATTTTTATTCCAGAATGTGAAAATTGCTTCAGAATGCATTTCGGATTTTTTTTAACAAACGCATTTCTATTCTGGAATTCATTTTGGAACGGAATTTCTATTTCAGAATGGATTCCATGCGCATGAAAGTTAATATTTTTCGTCTTAAGTTGTTTTTTTTTTTGTAGTATTTCAAATATGAGAAAATTTGGTAATTTGCATCCTCTGAAAAAGAGTTGGTAATTTCGTCAAAGTTTCAGCAAGATATCAACAACTAACTGAGAAATCATATTATCGCTAATTTTTATTTTTCCACCAACAATATTTTACACTTACCAACTATGCCAGAAATCTACCAACAGGGAAAAAGATCCATTTTTTTTTATCAACGGAAAAACATAATTGTCCAGGTTAATTATAATAGGCTTTAGTTTTCGGATTTAGGGTTTCCACACCAATTTCTAGCGATCAAATCTCCCTAGAATTTAATGGTTTACATCAAGGCTCTGTTTCTTTTGTACTAAAATTGGGATAAATGGAAATTACTTTTTGAATAAACGGAGGATGCTTGTTGAAATAAATTTGTATAGTGCGTCTAATCTCTCCATATTTTATGCCAACCCCAAAAGATCGTTCAACTATTTCAATAAAATCCATGCCTGCGCAATCGCACGTATTGGCTTATGAAAATATAATCAAAATGGAGCATGAAACATTTTAGCGTAAAGACAACATCATTTTAACCTATTATAGCCGTGAAAGGTTCACATAAAACTACATTATCAAAGTACAAAGCAACTAATAAGTATGAGAAAACAAATTCACAAACATAATATAAAACGGTATGTAGTTGGACTATCTTTGAAATGCACATGGACAATAGAAACTTTTGTCTAGCAACTGATATGAAAAAAACTTGATCTTATGTTATTATGCTAAAAAAATTATTTGTTATATACAATTGAGTTAGAATTAAATAGCAAAATAATGAAGAGAGAGAAAAATAATGGTGGGTAAATGCAAAACGCACCAAAATCTTTTCTTGGGATGAAGAGAGTCTAATTCTAGTTGTTAGAAAGCCTAACCCAAAACCCTTAAGCTGTTAGATGAAGGCGTAGTTTAATATTTAATTATTCTAATACTAGTAATATCAGATCCAGGCACACTTAGAGGCAATATTAAGAATTCTTTTATAATAAATTTATATAGATATAGATGGTAATGCGATATTATTGTATAATAGACCAAACAATCATTTAGGAAGGTCAACATATACAAACTATGATGTGATCCCACAAAACTTTTTTCAGAATAAATCAAATGACGCTTTAATTTATTTTCTTTGCTAGAAAAAGTGCATGACCGTTGTGTATGAAGAGAAATAAGGAAAAACTAAATTGGTTAATAAGAAATACCGTATAAAGATATTGATCCATATCTTTAGATATAATCTAAAATTGTCGTAAAAAATAAGACGGGTGGTTTATGAAATAGTTGACAATCATTTTGAATTTAAATGTAGAAGAGAAGAGGATCATCAATTATTTGTCAAGCATCTTGATTAATGTAAATCCCAAGCTTGTCTATCCATGACTATGTGTGTTCATACTGTACTTAATTGTAGGGTTAATATCACGAAAAACCTTAAATTGGTACACATATAATAAATTTACCAAAAATTAATTTTTTGACTACAAAAAACCCAAAACTGGTAAATATGTGACAAATATTTAGTTTTCGTTAATTTTTACTATCTATTTACTGAGTTAGATGACATGTGACAGTTAATAGGTGTATTAGTTTGAGGTTTTACCTTCCGTTTGTCACAAGTGTACTCATTTGTAATTTTCGTAATAATAATCCAATTTAATAGAAATTAGTAGAGGATAAAATTGTAAGAAATGTGCCAGTTTGGAGTTTTTGATAGTTAAAAAATTTAATTTTGGATAAATTTATTACAGGTATACCAGTTTAGGGTTTTTTGTGGTATTAACCCCTTACATGTATGCATGGGTTTGTCATGGGATCTTTAGGTAAAAGTTTGAGATTAAAACAGCTATTGGGTTTGCTTAAATTTTTTCTTAAGACTTCGTTTGCTTCCTGGAAAATTAATGATTTGGAAAGCATTGTTTTAAAAAATGATCGCTTATATCACTTGCAAAAATGAATTAATGAAAAGTATTTTCATCATCCATGGAAATATTTAAAAATAAATTATTTTCAGTAATAAAAATATTTTTCATTAACTAATTATTTCAAGCAACTACAAGCGATCATTTTTAAAAAAATAATTTTCAAATTATTTATTTTCCACGAACAAATGGAACCCTTGGTAAGTAAGAAAAAAAATAGCAAAATGCATAGACCCATTCTTAACCCATATTTGATGGGATGGGTTGTTATATGAGATATTTATATTCAATAAATTGTCATAAATAGATTTAGAATGGTAAAACTCAAAATTAGATGAGTGCTAAATGAGTCAATAACTTTCATAGACTCAATCCACCTCTATGACTCTTCTTCACTCTTTCTCATCCTAACTCGATCTTGTATTCGCTTGCTCTATGCTCTCACCTCATTTTGGGCATAAGTTTTCTAGATTTGGTTTAATACATAAGTATTTTGGCAATATAAATCGAGTTGGAAATGGGTTGGGTCAAGTATGAGTCAGTTGATTTATATTACATGTAATTACGTCAAAACGGGTTAAATGAGTCAATTTGAGTCAGACCATTTTTGATCTTGCGCTCTCTCACTCTATGCTCTCACTTCATTTTGGGTATGAGTTTTTATAGATTATGTTAAATACGAAAATGTTTTAGCGATATAGATTAAGTTGGGTACGAGTGTTAAATGAGTCAACAACTTTCATAGACCCAACCCACCTCTATAACTTTTTCTTTGCTCTCTCTCATCCTAACTTGATTTTGCGCTTGCTCGCTCAATGCTCTCACCTCATTTTGAGCATAAGTTTTCTAGATTTGGTTTAATACAAAAGTGTTTTGGCAATATGGATCGAATTAGATATGAGTTGGGTCAAGTACGAGTCACTAGATTCATATTATATGTAATTGCGACAAAACGCGTTAAATGAATCAATTTGGGTTGGACCATTTTCGATCTTGCGCTCTCTCACTTTATACTCTCACTTCATTCTGGGTATGAGTTTTTATAGATTATGTTAACTACGAAAGCGTTTTAGCAATATAGATCGAATTGAGTATGGGTTAGATTAGTTAAGAGTTATTAGATTTATATTATATGAAATTAGGTAAATACGGGTTAAATGGATCAATTTGGATCAGATTATTTTCGATCCGACTCACTCGTTTGATGGATCTAGCAATATACATGCGCTAAGCTGTAGTGTGCATCTTTGCTCCGTCTAAGCAGGCTGCTTAAGGCAACACGTATCTCTTTGTTGCTCAGCTCCACACGTTTGTCCATCGGAGGAAGAAACTCATTCCTCCTAAATTGATCTTTGCGTTGAGAGATGAGATGCGCCAACTCTCTTCTTCTTTGGAGTCTTGAGAGAGACAGAGAGAGATCTTCAGAATCAGAGTAACAATCTCCAGCAATTGTGGAGGTTTCTTAAAGGATTCTCACAACCACCAGAAGTTTACAAATAGGTTTATTATGTGGCAAAAGAGTATATTCCGTGAATATCCTTTCCAATTGAGGCAGTATGAGAATTGAAATGCTGTCTTGACCTTTCGAATTGTACGGACAACAAGTGTGCCTATACATCCAAGCTGGCTTATGTCCATAATTTTCATGTCTAGACCACTTTCTGGCTCCGAAGGTTTAAATTCAAGACCTCTTATTTTGATACTATGTAAGATTTCATGAAATCACTATCAATTATTTTAAAAATCTAAGTTATTAGATGAACAAGCTACCAAATTTGCAAATCTCCCAAAGTGGCTGTGCCACAGGAAAGTATAGTTTCATTTTTGCTTGTTTACTTAGAGAAGATATGAAATTGGTTATCGATATAGAACATTAATGATTAGGTGTATGGAGACTTTTTAAGCATTTCAATAAAGAAATATAGCGAAGTTACTATATACTGACTGTGATCGTGATATTCACAATCAACGCTTTCGGATCGAAAATTTCTTCCATTAAATACGTTTATGGCACTTATTAGCTATGTATATATCTGAGTAAAAACAATTTTTGCCTTCTAAAAACTTCAGTTGTCCCTGGTCCTTGAATGAATTAAAAACGAGCATTGATCACAACCAGCTTCCTAATTCAGTATAGTAAAATATTGATTCTTGAAACTAATCAACGTGGTTCCAAATTATGAAAAGATGAAACGATATTATGCGGGAAAGATCATAGATTCACTTCAATGGCAGGAGGGAAAAAAAATTTACAACGAATTTCATGGTTTTTACATGATATACATGTTGAAGCAGCTCAGAACACAGCTGCAAAAAAGCCTACTAGAAATGCCAAGCTCAGTGGCATTTGTTACCTAACACAAATCAATCAATAAACTACAAGGGCACTACAAGGGCAACTTCAGCCCAGGTACTCATGAAAGCCACCGACACGTATAGAAGCTTTGCTCATAATAGTAATGGCAAAGTCAGAAGCTATTTCTATCTTAAAATTGAATCTGACAGACGGTTGGTCCAAGCAACACTGTCCGGCGAAGAACATAAACTGTCCTGTGGTCCAATGAATACCGAGCCACATTCGTCACCGCTGAACCAACAAAATGTCCGAACAAAGCAACGTAGGATGCGGAATCTTGTCCTGGACGGTTTGTCAGGACTATCTGCCTTAAGTTCCTTGTGCTTTGGTAAAGAGCGTTTCATGGTGAATACCGCCGCAAGAACTATGCCCCACCTTTCACAACTAGACAATCTTGATGCAAATGCGACGTGGCTGTAGGAGCAGAAGAAGTGGGCACAGCTTCTTCATCCTGATGCAAGTTATATGCCTCAGTATCTATCTCATGCAAGCCTGCCGCTTCTGAGATATGAGCCTGCACCTCCTGGAAACTCTCTTCCGATAGGGACACCTCCGCAAGGAGTCTCCATGCATAGTCCTCCGATGCATTTTCAAAGTCCTTGCGTCTCTTCAGCACTATGTGTCCACTGATCTCCCAGACGGCGGGATTTACTTGAGTTTCCAAAAGTTCTTGGCTCACTTCTCCCTGGGCTTGCTTCTCTGCATAACACTGACCATTGACAGAAAGCACAATCAGATGCGTGATCATTAGACACTTATGATGAAGATAAACAACATTGTTCTTTGGTGACCACCAGACTTTACTGAGAATAACTACAGAGAGCATCGATTGTATCCTCATAGAGAATTAATAACATTTCCTTATACTCGGAATCCAAACTAGCTCCTAAAACACAGCTTTCGACTCAAAATTCCCTTCTAGTGTGAGATTCAGTTCCTTACCAGTGTAACTTCATTGGTAAATCGAGAGATCATGGCAAAGAAAGTCAAAATAAATAAGAATTAGTACATATGGAATGGAAGAGGCACCCATGAACAGCCAAAACTGCACAAATCCTACATCACGCTCAAAGACCTCTATATCAAACCAAGCAGAGCGCACCATAAGATGTGATGTCTTGGAAGACGAGCAATTGCACCTATGAAAAATCAGCCTCGTAAACAAAGATGAGACTCCAAGGACCATGACCAAATGGACCGTGTATGAATCAAACTCCTACAACAATAGGATCATCTTGAAAGCGCTAGTACTCCTATTTAATTGCACAACGAAATGGCTCATTGACATTAAACTGTCAATCTGTCAGGAAGGAAGAAAATGAAAACTTACCTGTGGAAATAGAAACACTCTTTTGCCGCAATCAGAGATCAGTACATTGAAGGGGATGTTGTTGTGCTGAAGGCGTATGCAGGAATTAGCAACTGCATTGGACAGATCCCGTAAAGTATCTCCACCCTCAAACACAAGTGAACGGACTGGGAATTTCAGGAGTCGTGAAACAACTACATTTCTCTGCACACTCGCGGAGGTCATTACTCTCAGAGAAGGAACCTTTTCAACCGGGAACAGAGAATCCAAGTAATACGCCTGCAATAACAAGAAAAACAGGTAAGGAACACCTACCGGGTGGAATAAAAAGTCAGAACTATAGAAAAGAAAATTAGATCAACCAACCAGTCAAAATCATGGATTAAAGTGTGTTCAATTAAGGTTACCTGGAAGTGAAGATGGTTAATGGTGGCGAATGCACCTAGACTGTTGTAACCCACTCTGAAGAAAGGATCTGCTGCCTCTCTAGCCAAAGACAGAGCCAGAAAGAAGCTTGTGTGGTCGATCCGCTGAGGCAAGCAGTCAAGAACACGGGGTACAAGGAGAACGTGCCCATACTCAATGGGGCTTACCTGAGGAAGTTTAACCACCTTATTCGTCAGCAATTAGTGGACATCAATTAAGCCATGCATAATGTTTAGTGTTAAAGAAGCAATGAACTTACGTTGATTGCAACGACATTAAGAGAACTAGGCTTGAAAATGGCTGGTGCACTAGGGAAGAAGTGACTGTAGCAGTCTTCACTTTGTTCAAATATAAAAAGCACTTCCTCTTGGCCAACTTTGGTGAAATTGAACTTCTCCTCATTGAAATCCTGGAGAACTTGATCTACTCGGAACTCAGTCAGGCGTTTTTTGAGGTGGCGCCCCTCGTTCAGCTGCGCAATGAAGCCATA
Source organism: Syzygium aqueum (assembly GCA_031216185.1). Lineage (NCBI taxonomy): Eukaryota > Viridiplantae > Streptophyta > Magnoliopsida > Myrtales > Myrtaceae > Syzygium > Syzygium aqueum. The sequence continues at coordinate 15,570,692 of CM062240.1, forward strand.
GTTGCCAGGAATAACTTTTGTCTTGCATGTAGTTACATCGTAGCGAAATAGACTGCGATTCATTCGATTCTCCCACTGTCCAAGTAAGAGATTACGCAGGAAAGATGTCTCAGGTGCTTGGGAAAAGATGGATTCTTCAGCGCAATCTTCTCCAGCTACCTTGAATGTGTACAGAGGAAGGTCTGATGCTGCAATTAGCAATTACATAAGGTACAAGCCAATGCCAACATAGAGAAAGTAATGAACCCAACATCCACATCCTCTCTCTCTCTCTCTCTCTCTCACCACATATAATGCATCTGATATATACATACAAACGTCTTTAATTGAATATACTGCTGCTTTTCGATCCTCTAGGGTATGACGACAGCCATTATTTTTCTCTAATCTTTGATTATTGATTTCTATATTGTCCCTTCTCCAGGCAGTGGGGAGTGATTGAAAATCAAAAAAGGCCGCTGGCCATTGCTATATAAATTATGAATCACTACAATAAAATAAGGATCAGAAAACCTCCATACGACTTGAAGCTTAATCAAGAGTTGAGCTTCCAGCATACGATATGGGGACAAAAGAAAAAGAAGACAGTCCACTTCAGTTTATCACAATTTCACAATTAGCTTTATACACCAGCAAACAAAAGCTCAAAACCTCATGGTCATAACTTCGCTGGGAAACAAAGAAAGCCAAATAAAATGCGTAATTTCCGGTCCTAGTCTGCAAAGCCTAAGAGCTTACCTGGAAATCTTTTCTGGCAAGAAAGCTACCTTCGCAGTAGAACAATCTAAACATCAAAGAAATACACCACCAAACATGTAACAAAAAAAAAGAGGGTGAATTTATCAAAGCTAATGTACCCCATAACTCTATGGAAGACTCTTTGTGACATAAAAGAAACATCCAAATCAATCTTCTAATATGCACACAAAACGATAAACGTTTGATATCTGCAGATCTTGAGAAAGGGAAATCATGAGAACGCAACGACAAATTAGTCACGTTCAAATATATGACTAAACCGGAAACAATCAGAGACAATGTTCTCGTTATAGACCAAAAGAAAAAGAAAAAAGAAGCGTGTGATCACAGGGGAACGTACAAGGCAAACAGCACTTTCCCAGGCAATTGCGACCACATCCCTTGGTTTCTTCCCCTTCAACAGCAGCAGCAGCATTATCCTTCTCGCCACCCTCCTCCTGATAATTCGAGACCACCGTCGCCACCCTCTTGATCGTCAACATCTTCTTGTCGTCCTAACCAAGGCGTATCAACACACACAAACGTGCGTGTGTTGCAGCACGACAGCTACCCACGAAAACAAAGGATGACCCCCGGGATCTGCTTCCGGATCTGGGTCAGTTTCGCTCCAGTTTCTGGTCCCTGTCACGGTGAATTCGGAGAGTTCCTGTCGGAGTTCACATCCGTCGTGGAAACGCCGCTTTTACAAGATACCCGGATTCCTCTAGATTCCTTCCGGTGATTCTGCTTCTCTCTTTCTCTCTTCCTTGAGGCGGCGATATAGGGAGGAGGGAGTCTGTATTTATAGGTTGGCGAAGCGAACTCTTCCAGACGTGGATTTCTGAAAGTCAAACGGAGATGTGACCCCTCCGATTCATTCGTATCCAACGGCTGCGAAGCGCTTTGACTTTTTTAAAGGAGATCGCGCCTCTCCATTCCTTGTTACGCCATCTGTGCTCAACCCCCCCAAGGTAAAACTATTACCTGCGTCGTAGCACAAAGGCAGCAGTAAATGTGATCCCCTGGATCTCTCGGAACCGCACGTGAGATCCGTATGATCCAATAGTTAATATGCATTGAGCCCATCGTACCAGTTCACCAAATAACTTCTCCAAACCCTTCTCTGCCCTGTTGATTTTGGCCTGTCAATGTCTTATTTCGAATATTAGAGGTGAGAACAAAATTCGAAAAAAAAGAGCCTATTGCATGGAAAATTCTATAAGAAGTTACTTGCGAGCATCATTACTCAGATGTTACCGTGAATTCATACGAAGAAATGATCAAAAGGGTTGTATTTGCTGGACCATTGGGTGGTTATCATAACAAATGACTACTTTATAGAACGGATTCGCTACAATGGACAATTTAATGACATGAGAATTGGTAACACGAACACAATACTAAAGTCGAAGGATCTTGGTCGGGGCTATCGTTTACTGGTCGATCTTGTGTGTACTACATGTTGTGTTCATGTTATACAAGTTACGTGTCGGCTGCTAATTTTCAAATCATGCTCATGCTATGTAGGCAGCGAGCTTTCGAGTTGACCTTCAGTGGTATAGCCTTATAACATAACTTAGGAACACGAATTGTTGGTAGCAAGCACAAGCTTAACTCGTTATTGCCGAGATAATAGAGCCACTTTGAGGTTGCCCATCAAATGAAGCACGGAAAGAAACCACTACAAAAGAGCTTCAGGAGTTTCGAAAAGAAAACTCGGACCTCATATTGGTAATGATTTGAGAATAAGGATCGGAATAACTTTCATTTATTTTTTTGCTTTTGTTTTTCCAATTCTTGCAGGAACACATTTTGGTCGTTCTTTTCAATATTGAGGCTCCGTTTATTTAAAAAAAATGGATAATTTAAAAAATATTTTGCTAAAGATGATCTCTTGTATTGCATGTTAATGAAAAATATTTTCATTATTGACAACAAATTATGTCTAGATATTTTCGTGGATGATAAAAGTATTTTTAGTTCATTTATTTTTATAAGTGATACAAGCGATCATGTTTTATAAAATTTTTTCTAAATATTCATTTTCCGTAAAACAAACAAAACATAGCAGTTGAAACATATGCAACAATAAATGTGGACATGTAAATTTTAGAATGTAATTTTTTTTGTAATTTTTTTAAATTGATTTTTTGTGTGTTTTTTTAATGAAAATTTAACCTTTTTTTGTCAAAGAATTTTCACGGACCACTCGCTTATTGTCGGATTTTTTAAGTGGATATAACTACAAGATCTTTTTTTGTATTTTCATCCTTTACATTCACTATTCAAATATCAATAATGAGTCATCGATTAGAACCTTTGATTACTTCAGCTCGCCAAAGTACACAGGTAGTTGAAGAAAATCATACTTTTTTTGCTAGAAGAAGAAAATCGTACTTATTTGAGAAGTAGTTGTGTGTGTATTTATGTCATTGAAGAAAATCAAGCAACAATTGCAAATGCTTTCATCAAGCCATTTACCCCATTCTAGAGTGATAAAATAAGTTTTCCTTGTCAGCTGATGATATTATTGAATTGTAACTGTTAAAGTATCGCTTATCTACGGTGTTTATATACTTTTAATTGTACATTTGATCTCCATGTATCTATCGATTTAAACTTTTGGGTTAGACATTCTAATATGGTATTAGAGTTGCGAGCTCTTTATATATAGGGAAAAAGCCACAGAAAATCCTAAATTATATCCACTATGACACATATACCTTGAACTTTGTTTTGTGACATAAAAAATTCCACAGTATGCTCATCGTGCCACAATTTAACCCAATCTTTTTTCTGTGATACGAAAAACCCCAAACTTGTACCTATATGACACAATCATTCTCCGTCAAGGTTCCGTTAAATGATTCTTTAACCAAAACAACGTCATTTGTATTTCACTTAAGCCACATGGGAGGCATGTCAATACTGTTTGCTTTTTGGCGTCCATGTAGATAGATTTTTAACCGTTCTTATTAGCAGACCTTTGATGGAGGGTTATTGTGTCATACAGATAGAAGTTTGGGAGTTTTTGTGTCATAGAAAAAAAATTATGGTAAATGTGTCACGGTTGGCATAATTTATAATTTTTGATAGCTTTTGCCCTTATACATACGCAATTTCCCTCCGCCTAATTTTCGAATTTCCAAGTGAAAATGCCTCCGCCTCGTATGATATTGATAATTTTGTTGTTGCGGTGGACCTGTGGTCTCCAAAAATTGATACCAATCCTAATTCATTTGACCTTTCATGCAAGTAACGAATGAAAGTGTTAGGAAGCAATAACCTTCCACAGGCTAAGTGAGATAGGAAATCTACCAACCAAAGCACTCAACAACAACCACGATAACACCATATAAGCAATAAGAGAAGATTTACGTGAAAACCTTCTCTACATATAAGAACCACAGGACGACGAATCCATTAATCTACTTCAATCAAGAATACAAGAGGTTCAAACTAAAACACCACCAATTCTGAACCACTCTTCTCAAGAGCAAACACAGCTTGGAAACTTGGACAATCTTGTAGAAGAACAACTAGTGTAGACACCTTACTTTTGACTTCGGGTGTGACAAAAAATGATCGTGAATGTTACTTCCTTAAAAGTTTGATCGTATGATACAAATGGGTCGGGCTCATAAAGATCTTTGAAAATGAAAATGCCCCCAATAAACCCAAATTAGATTCCTAGATCTTAAGATATCGTATCTTTTAACGGGAAAATTACCGAAATAGTCATAAATCTATTGCAATTGCGATAATTCAATTTTAAACGTTTTTTTTGTGTCAATTCATTCATAAACATCTTGCATTTGTGCAAATTTAGTTTATTTGGCCAATTTTGACCGGCCAACACTGATGTGAATAGTTTTTAATAATATTTTAATATTTTTATAATTTTTTAATTATTATTTTTTCTTTCGTTCCTTCTTCTTTTGGCCAGTTGTTGAATCGAGGTGATCGATCATAGGCAAGGGGCTGAGAGCTGGGTTGGTGAGGTACCTCACTGTCATTGGGCAAGGTACCTCACCCTCACTGGGTGAGGACAAGCACACCTAACCACTAGTGAGGTGAGCCCTCAACAGATCCGACGAGGGCTCTCCTTGCTTGTGGCTAGGCAAGGTTGACCTTGCTCGCCCTTGGCGAGGAGCTTGCCCAACCACTAGTGAGGGAGGCAAGCCCTCACCAGATCCGGCGATTGGCTAGAGGAAGGATAAAAAAAAGAAAGAGAGAAAAAAAAGGAAAATTTTAAAAATTAGAAAAAAATTATATATTATTAAAAAAATATCTACGTCAGTGTCGGTCGGCCAATATTGACAGGATAGAATGAATTGGTATAAATGCAAAAGGTTTAAGACTCAATTGGCATAAAAAAGTATTTAGAACTGAATTGGCATAATTACAATAGGTTTAAAATTATATTGGTAATTTTCCCATCTTTTAACACTTGCCATCCAATCAAGAGTTGTTTGGATTTTATGATTTGATCCAATCGATTAATTCCAACTTGAAAATCAAGTCATAAGCTTTCCAACATCACAAGAATCACGAGGATTGAATTTTTAACGAAGACAATATCATGACTTTTCACCACGATTGCCTGTACGGCCTAATTTCCAAGAATTCGAGTTCTCAGCATTTTCCGATGATCGAGCTGCTTTTTTCGGAAATTTCTGTTCACAAGCTTTCCATGGGTATGAAAATTGAGTCAAAACTTATATTTGATCAAATTTTTGTTTAGGATTTTGAAAAAAGAGGGACAAGAGGACGTGGATAATATCGAATTTTCCAAAAAGACAGAAAAATGATCCGGTTCTATGCAGCCACTGGGCTCGCGTTGCCCAGACTGCAGCCCGCAATAGAAAACGGCCTCATTGTGCAGCATAAGTTTTTTTTTTTTAGTCATAAAAAAAAAGAGACCTTTGTACAAAGTTTTTTTTTTTTTCTATAAGAGAAATTTATAGCCAGTTCACACTTGCACTGGCTTCCTTGTATGTATGACGGATAACGACTTCCCCAGACAGATGGATCGTCTTAGAAGATCTGCACAAGCAAACTCTCTTGAATTTCAACTTGCTTCCACCATAAAAAAACGATTAGAGAAACTACAGACTGCAAATGAACTTCGAAAATCAACCGGTTCACCCCAAGGGAGTGCGCTAGCCCGAGACCTAGATAGGCTACCCATTGTTCAGCTTTGAAGCGAATTGCAATAACCGATCGAGCAAGCAAAACCACCTAGCCAGATCCTTGTGTTTTATTTAATGAAGCGAATCGTCACCCGGTAGGTTTTTTTGTTTCTTGCTAAAAATTCGATAACGGAGTTAGCTTAGCGGTGTTTGGATGCGTGTGTAAATTTAGTAGCCACACAGTGCAGATTTGACTTTTCGTGTTATGAATTGCACACGGTCTCTTTGAAAGGGATCGCTCATTAAGATTCATCTTGTCTCTAAGCTATAATCCACGAAGGTAGCGTGCTTTCATGGTTAGGGTCATACATAATCCAATGAAATCATCATTGAAAGGATTAGAGAACCTACAGTTTCAAAGCGTAACAGCAGCTGGGGGTCACTAAAGCTACCAGAAGAGCTACTGCTGTCAAATCCAGAATGGATGGTCTTCAGTGATGATTGATGTGGCTACTTTTGAGTGTCAATAACACAAGCCGTAGTGACGATAAACAACGAATCGTACGCTTCACTTCTCGTGAACATCAAATCTTCTTAAGGAATCACAACGTGGGTTGGCCTCCATTCGCTGCAGCCTGCGAAAAGCTTAGAAAAGAAGCGACAAGTCCTAGGGCTTGCTTTAAACGACTCGAGGAGGCTGTCTCCTCACCTAAAGACGTATTAGACATTGCACTCTCTTCCATTATTGCAGGTTGTTTCTTATACGGGGAAATGATATAAACAGTCTTTGACCTTTGATTCAATATACAATTTGATTTATGAACTTTTAATTTATTTAATATAGTCCATGAACTTTAGTCTAATGTTCAATATGATCCATGAGTTTTTAATTTGTCCAATGTAGTCTCTAGATTTTTTATACATGTTCAATTTAGTCCTTGAACTATATGAAAATGTTTAATATAGTTGTTTCATTAATTCAAGTTCAGAGACTACATTGAATATTTTTATATAATTCAGGGACTAAATTGAACATGTACCAAATGTCTAAGGATCATATTGAATAAATTAAAAGTCCAAACACCTTAGGACCAACACTATCTTTTTCAAGATTACAAACTTTGAGTTAGTAAGCAAATTTTAATGATCAATTTGTGCTTTCGGCTTTTTACCGCATACCACATCATATGAACTTGGAGAGACTTCCTAGCTTTTTGATATATCGATAAAACTCCGGTGACATGCTCAAATATTTGCATATGAATTGAGCAGTCGTGGTTCAAATTAAAAATTTATTAAAGTGATATGGCCCCAATAAGGGAGATTCCATGTGCTCATCTCTATCCATTTTTGTTGTGAATATAACTCGAGTTTGAACCCATTAAGAAAACCCAATTTAGGAAGTGTTTTTTTTTTTTGTGAAGAATATCCAAGAGAGCTTCTGGCTATGATGATCACCTGTATGGCGTCCTCATAAATTACATCTAGAGTGTTTGAAGTCATGAAAATCTTGTGTTAAGATTTTTTTTAATTCCTTTGTACGATAGAGAAATTATTTTGTGAGGAAATGTAAGTGCTTAAACATTATATGAGTTGTTTGGAATAATGGGGGTTGAGAAATACTAAAAGTGTTTAAGTGACTCGAATGTGGCTATAATCTCCATTGCATCTCTTGATCTATAGTGGAATCCTATATTGCTCTTACCGTGGAGTAGATGACACCAATATAACTACATAAATTCGGCGTTCGAGTTGTATCCTTGTCCTGATCGCTATATTGTTATCTCGCTTATTTTTCGCAACAATTAATATTAGAGCTATGCTTGACTGAGTAGAAGCGAATCAATAACGATAGAAGAAGGAAAAGTGAACATTGACAAATTTGATGGAAAAGATTTTCGTTTATGGAAAATGCAAATTGAGGATTATCTATAACAGAGGAATCCTCACTTACCCATGTTTAGGAAGAAAACATGTTCGATGGAGCAAACTTGTTGAGGAAAATCCCTAATTAATTTTGAAGAAAGACAAAACAATTATTTTCTAACCACAATTACATTTAAGTTATTTGATGCGAGTAAAAACAGAATCATCAGACTTAGTCGATGAAAAAATTTTATTATTAGACTCAAAATTCCTCGTCAGACTAAATAAGTGTTATTTTTGGCAAGTTTATACAGACATTCAATGTCAGACTCAAAATTGATTTTATAATCAATGTCTCAAGATATTCTAATTGGCAATCACAAGATCATTCCTTAAACACGAAGAACTACATTTATGGAAACCTTGATTTGATTGTATGGGAGATCAAGTCACTTGGAGATAATGGTTCTTCTTCTAACGGCTATGCATCTTCTTTTGGGAAGATTCTCCAACGGGTTGATTTGGAGATCAATCCTTTGAAGACTGTCAAACGGATAGATTGCAAATAGATGAGTATAAAAGGAGTGCAAAAGTCGTACAAGAAAAAAAATTAGAATCGAGAATTCCAAAGTTTGAATAGAGCTTCGATCTTACACACTTGTGATTACTAGATTTCACGTTGTTACTTTAGAAAGAAAATTGCTTGAGTGAAAAGTGTATATGTTAGTGCAGTCTATCATTTGAGAAGCACTGCTCTTATAATTTCTTGGTGATTCAATAATGAAACACAACCAACAAGCCGTCAACGTGGAAAGTGGACGTAGGCTTGATAAAGCCAAACCATTATAAAAATTTATGTGTAGTATTCTCTATCTCTAAACTTTCATTTATTATTGTTAACATTATATTGCATACATATCTGTCAAACGAGTTCGTTAAAACATCAGGATAGTCATCAGACGCAATTATCTGATGACAACTTACATATAAGTTTGTCATACGCATCCATCTGATATTGACCATACGAGTTGTTGATCTCGACTATATTCATTCCGCACGTTTAAATTATCCAATTTGGTAAAATCACCTATTTACCCCCCTCTAGGTGATAGCACTAGCCGTAATAATTGGTATCAAAGCCTAATGCTCATTTTTCTTTGAAGTGTTATTTTACTTCTGAGCTAACGATTCTTAATGGCTAGTAATACCGAGTCAGGTCACAACAACAAACTGCCTTATTTCAATGGAATTGAATACAATGTTTGGGACAACAAGATAAAGACATTCATTTTGGGAATAGATCAAGATATGTGGGACATCATTGAACATGGAATCATTCCAAACGTTTTAATCGAAACAAAACCTCCAAAAACTTCAAATGAGCAAAGTGAGACACCTTCTAACGAAGGAAATAGAGAGCAAATCAAACCTCAAGCTCCACCTCTCTTGGCCAAGGAAATTTCCAAAAGGATCTATCTAGATGCAAAGATCAGAACGGCCATATACAATGGTCTAGCACGTGTTGAATACAAACGAATTGCAAATCTCAAAACTGAAAAGGAAATTTGGGATCGTGTCAAGCTTGTTCATAAAGGAACAAAGAGAGTCAATGAGACAAATCTCAACATTCTCCTTAGGTAGTACGAGTCCTTCACTCAGAAACCAAATGAAATAATTTCCGAGACGCGGAGCAGATTCACTGAGATCATAAATGAGCTTGAATTCCAAAACAATCCCATCTCAGAACCTATGAAGGTGAACAAGTTGCTGAGAGCTCTCTCAAAAGAGTTGAACAATATCAAAGTTTCTATTCAAGAAACTCAGGGGATCAGACCACTCAAAGTGGACGAACTTATTGGAACTCTTCAATCCTATGAAACTGAAAAGTTTTTAGAAACTTAAGAACCTAAAGGTAAAAAAATCCATAGCTTTAAAAACTAACATTGATTCTGATGACTCAGATTCAAATGAAGATGAGAATGAAGATGAAGAGTTGGCTATAATGGTTAAGAAACTGAGAAAGATGGCAAAGAAGGTGAAGATGAATAAGTCAAAGAAGCAATTCAAGAATTCTAAGCCATCAAAAGCCAAGAAGCTAAACCTTCGGAAGAAATCGAGTGCCGAAGATGAAGAAAATAAGAACATGATATGTTTCCACTGCAAAAAGAACATACACATAAAGCCCAAATGTCCTCTTCTAAAAAAGAACAAAAGAAAGTATGAATGATATAAGAAGGCTTTCAAAGTTGAAATGTGGAGTGAATCAGATGATGATGAATGCGAACAAGAGTATGCCAATATCTGCTTGATGGCAAATTCAGACTCAAAATCAAGTTCTGTTGAAGAAGACAAAATAAGTAATTCCAAAATTCCTAAAGTAGTCGCAAATTATATTGATGAGTTAGTCTCTGTTAACAAAACTGTTTTCAAAAAGATTTCTGAATTGAAGAAGGAGATTTTGACTTTAAAAAGTGCGACTTGAAATAAGGAAATTGATGAGTCAATTGCATATAAAAATGAATGTTTAAAAAGGGAAAACAATCTCTTAAATAGCAAGTTATTTCGCAAAAGGATAAGATTGATTTTTTGCAAAAAGAATTTAATCTTATCAAGGAGAATAAAGAATTCCTTGAAAAGAAAAATGATTTATTGAAAAAGGAAATTTCTGATCTGAAAAATATTTCTCAAGATAAAGAAAGTTTGGATCGTATCTCTAAAGAAAAAGAACTTCTGAAAAATGAAATTTCAAATATAACCAAGAAATTCTCAATTGGTTCAAAAAATCTTCAACATATTTTGTCAATTCAAATTTCTTATTATAATAAACCAGGTTTGAGTTTTAAGAAAAATACTGAATTGAAAATTTTTTTCCTAATGTCAGAGAAAGACTAAAGAAAAGGCCCCCCCAGATTTGTGTATCAAAATCACTTTTAAAAGAACTTTGTGAATTCAATGGTCAAACTTCCCTTAAGTGCTCAAATTGCGGTGATACAAATCACTTTAAGAATGATTGTCCTAAGATTTGGAGACTTGTTCATAGAGACATTCTGAGAATGATTGATTCTAACCAAAATGGACCTAAGAAAATATAGGTATCAAAGAAAAAGTGAGTTACTTATATTTTGTAGGTACCAAAGAAAAGAAAGAACAAGTGGTACCTTGACAGTGATTGCTCAAGACACATGACTGGAGATCCTTTGAAATTCATCTGGTTAGAAAGAATTAAAGGAGGAAGCGTATCCTTTGGAGGCAACAACAAAGGAAAACTAATTGGCAAGAGAACTATCCGAATCGAAAATCTCATCATCAACAAAGTCTCACTAGTTAATGGTTTGAACTTCAATCTAATTAGCATTAGTCAATTATGTGATATTGGTTATAGAATTACTTTAGAAGAAAACAAATATTTCGAGATAAGTAAAGACAACAAGCAATCATTTAAACCTTACCAAAAAAAAAAACAAGCAATTATTTACGGGTCGAAGACATGGGAACATTTACCTACTAGACACGAGGTCTAACGACTTGCAATGTCTCGTTTCCATAAAAGAAGAATCTGATTAGTGGCACATGAAGCTCAGACACATAATTGTCAAGTTGATTTCCAAAGTAGCTTCAAAGAAACTCATTAAAGGATTGCCAGAACGAAAATTTAAGAACACTAAGTTATGTTCAACTTGCTCTAAAGGTAAACAGGTAAGAAGTTCGTTTAAATCAATAAACTATGTCAGCACTAATCGAGCTTTGCAATTGCTTCATATGGATATTTTTGGACCTACTCAAACTCTAAGTCTTGGAGGTAAGAAATACTATTTAGCTATTGTAGATGATTATTGAAGATTTACATGTGTATTCTTTTGGCTCATAAAAGTGAAACATTTCAATATTTTGAAAAATTTGTCAAAAAAGTACAAAATGAAAAGGATTATACTATTTTGATTATTAAATCTGATCACAGTAGAGAATTTGAAAATAAAAAATTTTCTAATTTTTGTGATGAAAATGGTATTCGATATACTTTTTCCTCTCCCTATACGCTTGACAAAATCGAGCAGTTGAAAGAAAGAATAGAACTTTGCAAGAAATGACTAGAACTCTTATATTTAAAAATAAAACTCCAACACAGTTTTTGGGTTGAAGCTGTATCAATAGCTTGTTTTATTTCAAATCGAATTTTTTCAAGATAAATTCTTGAAAAGACCTTATGAATTGTTCAAAGGTAAAATTCCTAATATCTTTTACTTTCATATATTTAGATGTAAATGCTTTATTCTCAAAAATCCTAATGATTGTGTTGGTAAGTTTGATAAAAAGTCAGTTGAAGGAATTTTTCTTGGATACTCAACTACAAGCAAAACTTATTAAGTATACAACAAAAGTACTCAAATAATGGAAGAATAATTGAATATCAAGTTTGAAGATTCAATTCAAACTCAACAAAATGACTCTGACACTGAAAATCCAGTATATGAAGAATCTGACAAAGCATCTGATGAATTAACAGTAAGTGAAAGTGATCAGAATCAAAGATTTGATGAAGCTCAGGAATTATCAAACCAATAAAATAATGAAGAATCATAAAATCCCGATGATGAAAACAATGAAAGATTCAACAAAAACTGGAAGCATAAATCCCATTATCCCAAAGACCTCATCATTGGAAATTTAGATGAAGGAATCAAAACAAGAGTAAAGGTAAAAGAAGTTATAAATATGTTGGCTCTCATCTTTGAAGTCAAACCAAAAAAATGTTAAAAAAGTCTTGAAAGATGAAAGCTGGATTGAAGCCATGCAAGAGGAACTATTATAATTTAAGATCAATCAAGTACGAGAACTCGTTCCTAGAACCAAGAATCACTCAATTATTGGAACAAAATGGGTATTTAGAAATAAAGTGGATGATCAAGGAAAAGTCGTTAGGAATAAAACGCATTTTTTAATGGCTACATCAAAGAGGAAGTATATGTAAAATAACCTCTAGGTTTTGAAGATCCTTACAAGCCTGTTAGGTATATACTCTCAAGAAAGCATTATACGGTCTCAAACAAGCACCACATACTTGGTACGAAAGACTGAGTAGCTTTTCGGTACAAAATAAATTCACAAAAGGTAACGTAGACGCTACCCTATTCATCAAAAGAAAAGGAAAACATATTTTAATTGTTTAAATCTATGTAGATGATATTATTTTTGGCTCTACAGATGAACAATTGTGTAAGAATTTTTCCAAAATGATGCAAAGTGAATTTGAAATGAGCAAGATGGGTGAGTTAACTTTCTTCCTTGGTGTTGACACCTAAATTTTACCGACATTCATTTAGTCGTAATTTGCATAGAAAAATTAGGGATTAATTATTAACCCCTAAACAAAAATATTTAAATTGCATAATATATAGTTTAGGTTCATTTTAGTTTAATTGCATTTGCATCAAATTGGCGATGGCAATCGAACTTAAATTTTATCGAACGAGACTCGGCTCGCTCGGGATGCTAGGGCCGGGAATTTCACGTCACGTGGGCTTGGTTGTTTTAATTTGGGCTTAGCCCAAGTTAATGCAGCCCATTTAAATTAAATTAAGCCCTAAGCCCAAGTCTAAGCCCATTAGGTTAATTAAGCCCATTTAATTTGACCTAGATTAGTCTATATATACATAATATTAGGTCAAAATTAGAGGGGGACGTCACATATTGAGATCAGAATTTTTCGTGAGCAAGAGAGAGAGTTAGGGTGAGAGTGAGAGAGAAAGAAAGGACCGGCGTGTTACCACCGCCGCGCTTGCCCCCTCCGCCGGCGTCCCGCTGCCGTTGACGCTGTTGCTAGCGAAGTGGCCCCTCCGCTGCACGCTGCAACTGCACCATCGAAGCATTGAAGAAGCCTTGTAGACCGTGACTCCCTTACTGCTTCTTCCCGGCGTCTTTGAAGTCACGGCGTTGAAGAAGTCCACGTCCTTCTACAGCCCATACAGAAGACGTCACAGGAGGAAGACCATGCATGAAGACCGTCCTTCTAATCAGCCTACCGTAAAATGATTAGTGGCGACTCCAAGCATGAAAACATTTGTATGTTAAGAACTTAAACCCTAAGTTGCGAATTGGTAGGGCTTGGGAGGGCCCGAGTTAAGTTCAACCTTAATAATCCATTAGCCCGAGAAAATGAACAAATTTTTTTTAGGGTCGCGACAGCTTGGCGACTCCGCTGGGGAGTTGAGTAAAACTCTTAGTGGATTTAGGCCAATTTTTCATTTCAAAAATTATTTTTGTTTGGCAGCGAGGATTCCAGGTACGTCCCTAACATTTTAAGGTGTTAAATGTTCTTGCAGTATGGGAGGTATAAGGGGAGGCGTGATTGTTAACCTTTGTTTTGCAGGGAGGTGGTTGAATGTATGGTTTAATTTATGCACGAAGCGCTGTTTGATATAACCTGCTGTGCATGCCTTACATTTACACTACACCGCACACACTACCCGCTGCCGGACCTGGGCGGCATAGGTTTAGGATGGTACTGAGACAGTGGACACCCCGACCAAAACCATTTGGTACGGGTCGCCCTCCTCGGTCCCGAATTTTCTTTCAAGGTGTCATTGAGTACCCACCACGGTTGTATTCCACTCAACCCGGGTCGGCTCTTTGACTAAGCCGGAGTCAGGGGAATCCTAGCCTAACCACCACCATGTTTGGTTTAGCTCGGTAATCCTCGCGTCTCTATTTTGCAAGCTAGAGTCTAGATAGAAATCGAACCTCACATTTCATGCGTGTGTCTATGTGATTGCCATTCCCTACCCGGTGAAGTAAGTTTTCTGAACCCTTTTTCTTGCACTTTATTTATGTTTCGTACATGTGGTCGGTCCATGATAAGTCTAAGTCGGTCATAATTTTTGAAAGCAATGATCATTGAATTTCTTTTCAAATGAAAGAAAAAGGAAAAAATAAAGCTTTGAAAAATTTACTTTCAATTGCTATCATTATTTTCCTCAGATCTGTCATAAGTCATTATTTCCTAAGAAATTTGCCACCATTTTCACAAATACATGGAATAATGAAAAATGTCATGAAACATGGGAATAAAAGAGACGATTGACTGAGTCATGGACCGATCGTTTTGAGGACGCATACTTACCATGCTCTATTTTTCAAATTAGGTAACTACGGGCCGATCACGATCACCTATTCTCACACGGTCAAAAACTAGAATGGCCGATCAAACTGAGTTGCAAGAACGTGTTGATGGTATGGCAGACCAGATCAAGCAACTCGCCGTCGCCATGCAACAAATGACCGCCGAGATCAAGGCTCTTCGGTCGATCCCTGTTCCAACATCCCCTGAAGTATCAGTCCCGAAACATATAAGCGCAAAGAATGTCGATGTCGAGGATGAAGATGAAGAAATTCCCGACCTGGAGGATGACCCCGTCCATATTATTGTCAACAAACCGAAGCCGGACGAACGGGTCCACAAACTCGAGGAGAGAGTTAAGCAGTTAGAGGGTTCGCAGGATTCGCCCTCGATTGATTTGTCCATGTACTCCTAGATTAAGATCCCGAAGAAGTTCAAGATGCCGGACTTCGACAAATACAATGGTACTACGTGCCCGAAAGCCCACCTGTAGTTGTACCACGTGCAAATGACCTCGTATGTCGACAACGAGCTCCTGATGATCCATGCATTTCAAGCGAGCTTGATCGGCCCTGCTCTGCATTGGTACCTCATGAAGAAGGTCAATAGCCTCAAAAGCTGGAAGGAGGCCAGTGAGGCGTTCCTCAAACAGTACCGGTTCATTACAGACATCACTCCTACTCGTGATGATCTCGAGCGTGCTCAAATGAAGAAAACCGAGTCTTTCAAAGACTACGCCATCAGATGGCGAAACCTAGCCGCTCAGGTTGTCCCGGAACCTATAGACAGTGAGCTGAAAAGGATGTTCGTGAAAACTCTCCCGTTCGAGTACCGTAATCGAATGGTCGCCATTCCGGCTGACAACTTCAACCAGCTCATCCCTATAGGCGAACAAATCGAGATAGGACTGAAGGATGGATGGTTTGTCGAGCCGTCCTATGTGAAGTACTCGGCGCCCCCAAGCTTTTATTCGGATCCCCGCGACATTGTCCCTGACGGATGGGGAGGTATGAATGATCCAACACCTCAAATGACAGAGGATTCTGATGATGCCATGGATGGAATCACTACCCTGTCCGACGACGTCTTCATTGGAGCTGTCGAGAAAGGACCGTTAGAGGGAATGGGCACTGGCCCACAAGAGTAAAACCTTTAATTTTCCGCACATTCCCCCTGTGTGGGAATTTTTATTGCTTTTTAGGACTTGCCCCGTTTCGGGTGCTGTTTTCTATTTTCAGGTTTTGATTGTTACAATTTCCATTCAATAAATGTAATTCATTTCAAAAATCAATGAAATTACAAAATTTTATTCTCATTTTTGAGGGCATGTCGAGGTATATCAAACTAGCCCGGTGATGATATCCAACCGATAAAAGAAAATATAGTCCAAGGGAAATTCTGAGGCCTGGGCTTCTTCATGCTTCCTCGTGTCAAAGCTTTTTCGAAATGAATTTCCGAAAAAACAAAAACAAAATTTTTTACAAAAAATGCGATGTTTACCCTTGTTTTTCCTTCTGAATCCACTGCTTTATGTTTCAGGGGGCAATCTTGTGACGCATGAGGGTATGGGAACGGTCCAAATCGACGAATTATGCACCGTCGAGCCTGATCCTGATGATGCTGGCGAACTCAATGATTCCTCTGATATTCAGCGTGATCGCAGACCAAACTATCACCGTCAATCTGAGTCATTCCAGAAACCAAAGAGGTAAAGATAGGGGCAACCCTTCTCGAGGGTGCCCTGATTCTCGCAGAAATGGATGGTTGTGAGTTCTCTACCCCTGTTAATTCTGATGCTGTGAAGATGTATTTTCCTTGATAAAATCTCACATTTTGCAGCAAAAGTTTTTCAGTATCTGGTTTTATACCTCTGAATTGCAAACATTTCGGTGATGAATAAATGATTTCAATCAATTTCAAGATGAAATGTGTGCATTGGCTTTAAATTCTGCATGGTTATTTTGTCGATTTGCATTATCAATTTCAAAGGGAGGAAATCTGTCTAGACAATTTGATAACCTATGTGAAATGAGTTGAATTTGTCGAATGAGGTGCATAGAGATGATGAAAGGCGAGCCATATCCTATACACAGTCCCAATTTATTAATCCCTAGTGAGTTGAGTAGAAAAAGTGAAAAATCCCCAGCAAGTTGAGTGAAAAATTCTATATCTGCAAGATAAAGAGTTTTCTCGCAAAAGGTACGGCGACCGAAATGACAAGAGGCATTTCATTCCTCTACCTTAAAACAGAAAAGTTTTATCCATTGCTTCGCCCCTTTGAGCCTAAACACTTGGAGAAAGAAATTCATTCAAATTACCCCTGTCAAGAACCACCCCACATCGGGGCAAATTGGAGTAAATCAGCATTAAGGTGGAATGAAATGAATTGAAATCTTCTTGCTCTCACTTGCATCAATCTTCGAGTGTTGCTTTTTCAGATGAATTCACGTGAAGTTCAAGTGCCTTAGGATGACGAAGAGCATTTCTTTCTCTATCCTATATACACTTTACCCTTTGCAAAGCCCAATTGAGCCTGTAAATTCGTTTCATACAAACCCAGTTGGTGATCATCCCCCACACTGGGGCAAGGCAAGAAGCCATCATTGTTCAAGCAGCATATCCAGAGCATTGACCGAAAGCAAGAGGTTTCCGAGTTCAAACAGCGAGTCAATCAGTCAGATTAGCTGGTCAGTGTTTACATTGTAAGCAGTGTATGTCAAAAAAAAAGGGGGAGAAAAGGGGCAAGAAAAGCAGTGTGCCTAGTAAAAGCAAGGCTAATGCCCAATAGAAAATGCCAAGATGCGGCATATCAAAATCCCCAGTGGACAAGTTTTAGAGAAATCAAGTGATGAACTCTCGAAGCCGATGGAGCATTTACCGAGAGACAATCTCTGGTGAAGACAAGACCGGTGACAATGCCAAGATGATCACCAACTTATTCACCCCAATCATATATTTTGAGCCAAATGATCCATTCATTTCTCAACCCATGAGCCTAGCCTACGTTACGTCCCTTACAAAGTCTCTTCAGATTAGGGCACTTGAACTAACGTAGAATTTCAGATGTTTACAAGCTTAGCTCAAAGAAGTGCGAGCAAGTCGATTTCTGTCTCATTTTGCAGGGTTCTTGACTTATAAACCCGGAGACAATTGCAGAGTATTTTCCTTCAATGGCCTCGACTCAAAGAGTCCCCTTTGCTAAGCCATTGACCAAGCCCATGTTATAGTCCCCAGTAAAGACCTCTTGGATTGGTAAGGTCGTACCGCTTGCGAGAATACTCAGACCCTTGTCGACATGATGATAGTGAGATGGAGAGATCCTCGTAAATCAGCCTTTTCGGTGAGAATGAGAGAAAAGCCCTTTCAGACTGAAGGTCCCTCATTCGACATTTTCAAGACACCCGTTGGTGAGTTCGGATTGTCTTGTCATAATTTTTCCCCAACGGAGTTTCTAATGCCGATTTGACAAAATCATCGTGCATGGAAGAGTTGAATTCATAGTGCATGTGTTTATGTGTTCTCGATAGTGCGAATGCATATTACGTGTTGCTTAAGACTGTGTCTAACAAGAGACACACCCTCGAGAGTCAGAGATATCACCAGGTAAGTATGTCTCTACATCCCTAACCTGTACGAGCAATCGTCAGGTCCCGAACTCGATCATTTTCGTTGCGATCTCTAGATGCCTTTGATGATGTGCAGGTGTCTATTGATCAAGCCTTTTCAGGTACCTCTGATGAGATCCAGGTACTTTGTCAAGGAACCCTAGAATATTCGGGCTAGTCCCACTGTTCACCAAAATCAGATTGTTACAATCTCCAGGAGATTCCCCCGCTACCCACCTATGAGCAGATATAGGTGAAGCGGCCAAATCTTTGCATATGAACGGTATATGTAAAGGTCGGAATGCTTCTTTAATCTCGAGATATTCCCCCGTTGCATGTCTATGAGCAGATATAGGCATGGCGGCCAAATCTTTGCATATAAACGGTATATGTAAAGATCGGAATACTCTCCTTATCTCGAGATATTCCCCCGTTGCATGTCTATGAGCAGATATAGGCATGGCGGCCAAATCTTTGCATATAAACGGTATATGTAAAGATCGGAATACTCTCCTTATCCCGGATATTCCCCCGTTACATGTCTATGAGCAGATATAGGCATGGCGGCCAAATCTTTGCATATAAACGGTATATGCAAAGATCGGAATACTCTCCTTATCCCAAATATTCCCCCGTTACATGTCTATGAGCAGATATAGACATGGCGGCCAAATCTTTGCATATAAACGGTATATGTAAAGATCGGAATATTCTTTCAACCCCCAGGTGTTCCCCCGCAGTTCACTTATGAGCAGATATAAGTGAAGCGGCCAAATCTTTGCATATGAGCAGATATATGTGAAGGTCGGAATATCCTCTTAGTTCCCCCGTGACGTGTCTATGAGTTAAGGTCATAGGCGCAGCGGCTAAACCTTTACAAATACCTATGGAGATATATAGGTAATTTGTAAAGGTCGGAACGTTTTTACACTTTTTTATCTCACGAATCCAGGTGATGGTTGGATACGTTGAGCTTTCTTCAGGTGTTTTGACTTAATTGCAGATCACCAAAATTCATCAACAGTGTATCAGGCAAAACCTATGGGACAGAGCCCAGACATTTGCCAAACAACACTCAAAAGTCAGAGTCATGCCTCGGATTGCATTATCTCACTTCTGTCAGGTAAGTAATTCCAGGTATGTTTTCCTGTTATGTCAGCATGCATCATTTCTTATTGCATTTGAAAATGGGACTCACAATCCCCAGCAAAAATATCATTCATTGCATTTGCATGGTTGAAATTTAGGTATCATTTAATCTTTGAATGCAACCTCTGCGAGCTCACCTTCAAAGAGGGGCAGCTGTTGACATCTAAAGTTTACCGACATTCATTTAGTCGTAATTTGCATAGAAAAATTAGGGATTAATTATTAACCCCTAAATAAAAATATTTAAATTGCATAATATATAGTTTAGGTTCATTTTAGTTTAATTGCATTTGCATCAAATTGGCGATGGCAATCGAACTTAAATTTTATCGAACGAGACTCGGCTCGCTCGGGATGCTAGGGCCGGGAATTTCACGTCACGTGGGCTTGGTTGTTTTAATTTGGGCTTAGCCCAAGTTAATGCAGCCCATTTAAATT
Organism: Syzygium aqueum; assembly: GCA_031216185.1. NCBI lineage: Eukaryota > Viridiplantae > Streptophyta > Magnoliopsida > Myrtales > Myrtaceae > Syzygium > Syzygium aqueum. The sequence continues at coordinate 15,590,734 of CM062240.1, forward strand.
AAATTAAGCCCTAAGCCCAAGTCTAAGCCCATTAGGTTAATTAAGCCCATTTAATTTGACCTAGATTAGTCTATATATACATAATATTAGGTCAAAATTAGAGGGGGACGTCACATATTGAGATCAGAATTTTTCGTGAGCAAGAGAGAGAGTTAGGGTGAGAGTGAGAGAGAAAGAAAGGACCGGCGTGTTACCACCGCCGCGCTTGCCCCCTCCGCCGGCGTCCCGCTGCCGTTGACGCTGTTGCTAGCGAAGTGGCCCCTCCGCTGCACGCTGCAACTGCACCATCGAAGCATTGAAGAAGCCTTGTAGACCGTGACTCCCTTACTGCTTCTTCCCGGCGTCTTTGAAGTCACGGCGTTGAAGAAGTCCACGTCCTTCTACAGCCCATGCAGAAGACGTCACAGGAGGAAGACCGTGCATGAAGATGTTTTTTTTTCTTTTGTTTGACCAATCAATAGCAAAGCCATGAAGAGAAGCCCACGCCTTCAGCAGCCTTGAAGACTGGTCCATGTTTGTGGAATTTTATTCAACAAATTCTGCTTCCCTCCCTTTCGCTGCAACATCCCATGCAAAGTACGTACAGAGGCGAAGAGAAATTGTGAGAAAAGAGAAGACCTTTGCCGTGACTGAGACCATGTCGCCGCTGTTTCCTTGAATTCGTGAAACCATCCAACGGCGACCTCGATTGGACGCCCTTGCCGTGCGCGACGTCTTCACACAAACCGCCGAGAAGTCCCGCCAAGCACCGCGAGCTGCCCGCTCTTTCCGTCGTCGTGAAGTCGCGCCGCCGTGTTGCCATCGCTCAATCCGCAAGCCCGTTGTCCCGATCCGCGAGCCGATCCCGAGCCAATTCGAATTTGGTAATTATCCAAATTAGGTAAGATAATTATCTGACACACTTTTCAAAATATTCAATTTCCTAATTGGTGTGTTTAGAATAGTCTGTGGATATTTGGTGAATATTTGATTTGCATATCGGAATATTCTATGAATATTGCATGAATATTTGTTAGATATCTTAAGATGATGTTCAGGATATCTGCAATATTCGAGAATATTCAAATTAGGAAATTTTCCTAATTTAGCAACGTATCGGGACGACTATTCGACTTTGACCCTAAAGTCCGATACGCGTCGGTACGGAGAATCATTATCCTATTCATAACCATTTGAATACGATGATGATTTTTATTTGCTTCCCAAATTTGAATAATCAATTATCCGTTAATATCTATAACCCTTTAGATATGACCGATAATTTGATTCTTGTGCCTAATCCGAGTTTGAAACGAACGTGGCGGATCGCGTGGTTGAGTTTGAATTGATTGTTATCTTTGCTTGTTTTGTTTCCTTTTTTAAATAAAACAGAAAATTTCCAAAAAATATCATTTAGATTTAAATTAGAGTTTTGCATGTCTAGGGTTTTTGAATATATCCCGAAGGATAAGATAAATATCTAATTTAAATTAGGACTTCACGTGGCAAGTTTCCTAATTTAAATTAGGTATTATTTCAAATTCTAACTGAATATTCACGTTATTTCATTATTCCGAATTTTAATCAAAAAAATCCCAAAAAAAAAAATCATGTTAGGGTAGATTAAGTCATCATATAATGCATGTTAACTTAGGTATTTTTGAATTTCGAATTTTAAACAGAAAATACCAAAAATAGAAAGTCATAGGTTGCATGTTATTTTAGGCATGTTTTTCATTCCGAATTTCCTTAAAGAAAAATACCAAAAATACATCATTGCACGTCATTAGAATTAAGTCACGTCGTCGCATGACATATAGTTTGCATGTTTAGGTTGCATTAATTCGCATGTCATTATCGCACGTCATTGCATATAGTTTAAGTTTCATTTAAATAAAGTGAAAATCCGAAAAAGAGAATTTGAGTGAATGCTTTGTTAATTAGAAATCATATTAGGATTGTCTGTATGATTTTTCGCTAACAATGCAGATGCTTGCTGGATCCCGGGTAAGTTGTTCTCCCAACTTGCAATTTATTTAATGCTTTGATTATTGGGTGTTAAATTGGTGGTTTGCGCACCCGCATGAACACCTTACATGTTAGTAATTAGGTTAAAATGGATCCAAACTGCCTGCCAAAATACTTTTGAAATGAAAAGGTACCGAAAGGGCGTTAGACTAGATCTAGCGTAATCAAGTCCCCGGACTTAGAATCTCTGGTTCGTAGAAATAAAACATATCTCCCTATGTTTTATTTAGGTTTCTAATCGACCTACCACAAACTGATTAGTGGCGACTCCAAGAATGAAAATGATTGCATGTTAAGAACTTAAACCCTAAGTTGCGAATTGGTAGGGCTTGGGAGGGCCCGAGTTAAGTTCAACCTTAATAATCCATTAGCCCGAGAAAATGAACAAATTTTTTTTAGGGTCGCGACACTTGGCTTATAGGTTAAATAAACCAAAAATAGCACCTTTCTTTGTCAAGAAAAGTATGCCGGGGAAATTGCGAAAAAGTTTGGTATGAAAAATTGCAAAAAAACATAAACTCCAATGTCATATTCCATTAAACTAGACAAGGATGAAAAAGGAAAACCAATAGACCAAAAATTATATAGAAGCATGATTGACTCACTTTTATATTTGCCTGCTTCAAGACTAAATATTATGTTAAGTGTTTGTTTGTGTGCAAGATTTTAGTAAGAACCAAAGGATTCTTATCTTATTGCAATCAAACAAATTATTAAATATATTGTCAACAATCCTACACTTGGATTATGGTACCCAAAGGGATCAAATTTTACTCTCATTGGATATTATAATACTGATTATGCTGGTTGTAAGATTAATAAGAAGAGTACCTCCGGAACATGTCAATTGTTAGGACACATGCTTGTGTCATGGTATTCAAAGAAGCAACAAACCGTAGCTCTTTTTATAGCAGAAGCATAATATGTCTTACTTGGATGTTGTTGTGCTCAAATCCTCTGGATAAAGAAATAATTGAGAGACTTCAACGTCAAAGACTCAGTTGTGGAGATCAAGTGTGATAATACCAACGCCATTAATCTGACCAAGAATCCTATTCTGCATTCAAGATCTAAGCATATCAATATTAAGTATCATTTTATTTGTGATCATGTTCTACAAGGACATATTAATATTCAATTTATAGACACTAAACAGTAATGAGCTTACATTTTTACAAAACCTCTAGAAAGGAAAAGTTTCAAGCTTATTAGAGATAAACTAAACATTATTAACCCACTTTATTGAGCTGTGCAGTATAAACACGCATTGCATCTAACGACTTATTTAATTAAGCACATATTTGAAGCGTCTGGTTTTGGCGCGCAACTCATCTTATAGAATATATGTATCTCTCATTTATTTGAATGATATGATTGTTTGAAATAAGTTATCTTGTATGATACCGTTTGGGAATTAAAATCCCAAAATTTTCGAAATTCCCATTAACTGTCAATTGACAATTTCCAAAAAGAGTTTTATAAGAACCGAAATGTTGTATTTCCCGGTTTAAACCCTTCTTCCTCTTTCTCATTTTCACTCTCTCATGAACACACGATTTCTTCCTCTCTCAATTCACTGAAACCCTAAAAATCCCATATTTCTCTTTTGAAACCTAAAATTTCTTCAATGGCACCTAAGTTGGCCTCTGAATCGAAGAACAAAGGGCTCTAGGACATCAAATCGTCTTGCCAGAATGTTCATTAGGGCAAAACACGATGGAGAACTAGAGAAGATAGACATCTCCGACATGGGTTTTGACACGGAGTCGTATGAAGGTAAGAAATCTCCGAGAATCCCTGTCCATGAGCGTGATCATTTTGGTAGAGCAAAGCAACTGATAAAGGCCATCAAAATACTTCGAGAAAATCGAAGTGATCAGAGCACTGTTAATGCGGTATGCAAGACACTAGGTTTTCTGTCTAAGCGAGAGGTTGTGGAAGAATATAAAAGAGGTCTGAGGATTGAAAAAAACACCTGTTGCTAAAAAGGGTATTGTACTTAAAGAGACATCTATTGTTAAGGAAACCCCTACGACAGAAAAGAAAGGGATCTCTAGAAAAGGAAAAGAGAAAATAGGGGAACAATCGAATATTGGTGCAGGTGAATTTGTTGGCGAGGAGGAACTCCAGATTGGAGAGAAAAGCAAGAACATTGACTCCGGAAAAGAGGACAATGATGAGAAATTATACACTGAGTTCGTGCCTATTTCTGGCATTCCACCTAATGATAAGAAAAAAGACAGTTTGTTCAGAAACAAAACACATTAGATTGCTTACAACTCTTTCTTACCCAGAGGAGTCATGAATAACAGGGTAGTAGACTTCAATTTCTTCGAAAATTTCAATATCAAGATTCAGAAGCTGATAGAGAATCTTGCTTTTCAAAAAATGTGTTCTCTCACATAAGGTTTACCTTGAACTTACTACTTACTTCTATTCCAATTTATCCTTCAATTCTCCTGCTGAGATCGAATTCTCTGTTTTTAAAAATTATTGTAAGTTAAGCCTTTGATCTTTCTACCATTTTAGGAGTAACACATATTGAACTTTCTTTCATTCTTACTACTTCTAATTTGGCATACCGATTTTTGTCTAGTAACTCGTCTTTTATCAAAGGTTCAACATCTCACGTATCTCATATTCTTTTTCCTCTCAACTCCATTATGTTGCACAAAGTAATCATAAACTGTCTCAGACCTAAAGGATCCTCTAAAACTAATGTCTCTAGATATGAGGCAAAGCTGATCTTAGCAATTCAAAATGCCTTTCCTATTTCTTTGTCCCATTTGATCCTTTTACAAATGTACATACTTGTCAAGAAGAGTAAATGTCAACTTCTTTATGGAGCTCTGATACTGCTATTTTTTAGTACTTCAAAATTTCCATTCCTACGAAACTCAAAGGCAAACCTCTTCAAACCATGACTATAGGGGAACTTATGATGACCAAAATGTGATATCTGTTTGATGTAGAAAGTTGGAAGAATAGGAAGGGTGAAATTGTTCTAGTTGAGCTGATAAGTGAACAGAAAAAAGGGCTCTGTTAATATATTTCTTGAACCTGATGAGGAGGAGTCGATCGAACCTCTGGTGAGAAAGAGGAAAGTGAAGAAGACTGCCTCAAAATCAAACAAACCAGCAAAAAGAAGACAAGTTGTGGCCAGTGATTCTGATAAAATGGAGATATCAGATGAAAAATTTGAAGAGCAATCTCAAGCTGATGACAGAAGCCTTGAGGAAATAAGGTTTATACAATGGCTACTTGATGAAGAAGCCAAGCATAAAGCTCATGAAGACAGGCATGCTGCAACTCAGCTAGAAATACAAAGGCTGAGAGATGAGGATGAAAGCTGGATGCAATCATTTAGTGACCTCATCAACAAAATTGTGGTGGATAATTAGCAAGAGCAAATGGTCATTGTAGAGAAAGAAACTGAAGATATTCAATTCTTCGAAGAAGGACCTTCTAGGGGATAGGGGGAGCTTGAGCATGAAAATGTTATAGAGGCTGAAAGGCAGGAGAGGTATGAGTAAGATAATGCTCAAATTGTCGAGAAAACTAGCTTTGAACTTGCTGACATTAAGGAGGAGGAAATTTAGAGTGCATAAGAGACGGACCCTTCAGAAGCAACATATGCAGATTTCCTTCTTGAAGGAGATGAATATGAAAATGTTCCATTTGAAGCTCAACAAAAAGGAAAAGAGAAGCAAGTAGAATCTGCTGCCATTCAGACTACCAAAATGCCCTCTTGATATAATGTCTCATCATCTATGTTAGATCATGCAGCTATTACAAATCTGAGGTGGAGGCAAGCAGCCGTTCTAAATGAAGTCAGGGAACTTAGAAATGACCTTTAAGAAGGAATTCAAGAGTTGAAGGACTTGATGGAAGCCAAAATAAACAATCTGAAGATATAAGTCAGAACTGATGTGCAACTTGTAGTAATCCAACTGCAAACATTGAAGGAAAGATTAATCAGCTCTCATCAAGTATTGAGCAAATATTGAATCAACTTTCCTGGTTCAGTCTAGTACAAGTGCCTTTCTCACCTATACCTTCTAGAACTTCATCATCTGAACCTTTTGGACCATCAGCCCATCCAGCAAATAAGACAAACTAACCAAACACCTTCAAATCAACTAGTCTCTCTAAGATACTCCCGGGTTTGATATTTGTTTTTGATGTATTGTGACTTGGTGTGCACTTTGATATTTGGATGTTGAATTGTGATTCGAAACTAGTTGTTGAACTCTTATATTGAACTCTTATTAATTATGCTATTATCTAATACTAATCCTTTCTATTGATGTTAAAAAGGGAGATAAATGTTATACAGAATATGAATGAGAATGTTATTGTTGACACTTAATTTTTCCCTATCTGTTTTAGTCTAATTACATATAAATTGCATAGCATATAGACATTAGGTGCATTGGCATTAATAGAGTTCATTAGACTTTTTTTCTTGCCTATTTATATATATAAAAAAAAGAAGAAGAGAAAATCCGGGTTGATCCGACCCGGTTCGAGTGGGTCGAATCACCCCGGCCTAGCTTTCCTTTTTTTTCTTTTTCTTTTTCCTCTTGTGCAGACCAGCCCATTTTTCTTTCCCTTCGGCCTGACCCACAATTCTTCTCCCTCCTTCTGTCACTCTCGGCAACAAGGGGGACCAGGAACAAAAAACGCAGAAAAAACGGCGGACGCAGAGCAGAACGAACGCGCGGCTGAAAGGGAGGTCTGGCAGGATCGGGGGCGTTGCGCGACACAAAGATTAGAGGCGCAGCAAGTGGTCCAAAAGGGGGTTGTGATTCGGCATAAAAGAGAGTTTTACGGGGGGATCAAGGGGAAAGAAAAAAAAAAGGAGGAGAAGAACAGAGAGAGTTTGAGAGGAGATTGAGAGGAAAAAGAGAGATCTTAAGGGTGAGAAAGGAAGAGAGAGCCTCACCCGCTCGCCGGAGGGGCGCCCGAGTCGCCGTCAGTCCCACCAAGCTTCCAGTCGTCGCGCCTTGCTCCGATCAGCCTCGAACCAGGTGGGTTTTCATTCCTATTTTCCCCTGTTTTTGCCCCCTTTCCCCTGCCTCTCGGGTGCCGGGCACACCGAGCCTATTCGATGGTCGCCCGGCCCCGTCAACGGAGGCAAACATATTTTTTGGCACCCAGTAAAGATGGTCTAAACATTCTATGTCGAAAATCAGTAGTAGTCCTTGTTCAAACCAGATCTCGAATTCACTTTTCGGTTGCACCCCACCAGTTCGATCAAATCCTTCAGTGAGATTGCATTGTTTTAAAACACCAGTTCTGGTCGTGTTGTTTTTTTTGGCGTTCCATTACAAACCAAGATGAATCTGCTCTATAATATAGTCATTTAGGTCTCTGTACTTTATAACCGAGCCGCAAATCGCATTGAATCTCACTCTAGAGCATCTTAATAAACTCGCACATCACATGTTCGACAAAATGCCAAAATGGGGTCCGAATGATTTTTGTGAAACTAGCGACTTGAACTCGATTTTTATGCTTGATTAGTTCTCATATTTGTCAAACGTTGTCTGAATTTGTGTTTTTTGGTTGTGATTTCTTTCGGTTTTGGGGCATACCTTTCTTCGTTTGAGTCGGCCATGGATGAGACCTTCGCTAGAGATCTATTCCCCCCATGCCGGCGTCGCCCGTTCTTTGATGCCGCTACCGTTGGTTCACTATCCCCGTTTCATATGCGTGTATGTCTATTTGTTAAAGTTTTAGTACGTATTGTTGCCATGGGAAATCTGGTGATCGAAAAATGAAAAAACGGTCATCAAAGTTGGCGTTTTGGTGGCTGGTGGTTGTGGATTAAGGAGGGTGGTTCGGTGATGGTGGTGTCGTGATTCTGGCCGGAGCAGATTTGACGTCGGCACCGGACGAGGAGGCTCGTTTCGGCTCGGTTCGGCGGTCGCATGTGAACCACCGAGAAGGAGACGTTCTCGGCGAAGAACTCTCGGTGAGGAACAGTGAAGATGTTATGGGCAGAAGACCCCAGGGAGGAAAGGCATGAACGCGAAGAAGAAGACCAGAAAATAATAGAAAAAGGAGAAGAAACAAAGAAAAAAGAGAAAAGAAAAGAAAAAGAGAGAAAAAGAATAAAAAATAGAATAAAAAATCAAATTTTGAAAGTCGGGCGGGTCGGAAACCCAGTTCGAGTAGTCGGGCGAATCGGGTCAGGGGACCCTGTCCGGAGTCTTTATTTTATTAATAAAAATTTTCAAAAAATTTAAAAATTTTAAAAAATATTAAAAAATTTAAAAATTCCAAAAAAAATTTGGAAATTTTTAAAAATCCCAAAAAAATTAATTAAATAAAAAATTTAAAAAATTCAGAAAACTCAAAAAATATTAAAAAATTCAGAAATATTCAAAAAATATTAAAAAAATTCAGAAAAATTCGGAAAAATTCCAAAAAAAAATCAGAAAATTAAGAGATGTTCAGAAATTAGTTTTGGGCTTAATTTCATTAGATTTTAGGTTAAAAAACTCAAAAAAAGAGAAAAAACCCTAAAAAAATTTCTCAAAAAAAAATCGGACAAGCCATTAGGGCTTCACCTTAGGGCTTTTGGTTGCATTTTTCTTTTTAGAGACGATGCTAGGTCGCTGGTTGTTTATTTTCTTTATGATTATCTAGTTGTGTACTTTTAATATATTGACTGTTATTTTCTATTCTTAGAACGGTGAGTTGAGACTCTAACTTTTTTGATAGGCTACCCGGTACGTTAGTTTGCAAGTGATCAAGTTTAGGTACTGAAAGGGCACTGGTAGATCGCTAGTGTAATCAAGTCCCCGAATTTTGAAATCTCTGATTTTCGCACGTATCGAGACGACACTCCTGTGTCTCGATTAAGGTTTCTAGCCTGTCTCTAATTATGATTAGTGACGATTCCAATCAAATGCGTTTTTTTTAAATTAATTAATTAAAAAATTTCTCGTCGCTCGAGGTATGAGGCTTGGAAGTACCTCGGTCTTTGGATTAATGAACCATTTGGTTTGTCTTCCAAACAAATCAATCATTGTTCATATCCTTTGACAAATACCTCTTGGCCTAAACTTGATCTTCGATCGATTCGGGTAGGTCACGATAGCTTGGCGACTCCGCTGGGGAGTTGAAGACTTAGGCCTAATAAACGTGATTGGTTGTTAACTAACGTGGTCTTATGGCAGTGCATCGGGAAGGTTAAGGTAAGTCCGCTAACGTTGTGTTAAATGGTGTTGTAGGTTGGGAGTTATAAGGGGTGGAGTGATTGTTGACATGTTTGTTTTGCAGGTTGGTGTGAGGGTGTATGTGAATATGATGGAAAATAGAAGTGCTGTTTTGATATCAATTGATGTGCATGTTTTATACTTACTTTAGCACTACACTTTGCACACACAACCCGCGATCTAAAACCCCGATCGCCTTAGAAAGCCCATAGGAGGTGCCAAAAGTGTGGAAACCGTGCGGGGAAGGACCCATGGCTATCCCCTTTTGGTTCCGCCCATTTTCAAATAGTGATAAAGAGGACTGTCTGACGTAAGTGTGGAATGGGAAAAGCTCTTTTGATCTATTTGGGATGGAGACCTTTACCCTTTAGAACTCCCACATTTAGTGAGCCTCACGAGTCGGCATGCAACTTGTTTTTGTGCTTGACATATCCGCCGTTTTTGGGTAAAGGTTTGTATCTCCTTCACGTCCAATAATCGCAATCCTCTTTTCTATGTGAATTTAAATTTACTTCGTAATAAGTAGTGATTGATTTAAATGCCCCTAGGTTTAGATATCATGGGCTTCGATGAGCTTCGGATCCTCCCAATCCCGAAGCAAGCATTGTTGGACATGTGGAATGCTCTCGACTCGAGCAAGAAGAACTACGTGGAAAAGAAGATCGGCCACCTCCTTTCTCTTTTGCATATAGAGCCCCAAGTGGCACTAATCAAGGCCTTAGCCCACTTTTGGAACCCCGAAACCTCGACCTTTGTGTTTGATCGTCACGAGTTAACCCCGACTTTGGAAGAAATTCAAATCATCGTAGGCGATGTCTCTTCTCTTAGTGTCGTCGATCCTTCTTTAGGCGTGGATCCAGTCCCCCGTTTGAGTCAAATCCTAGAAGTCCCATCGCCCGAAATTAGGACACTCTTCAGTAGAAACTCCAAGGGTCTCCCACTAGCTTTCCTTGAACAACGATTCTGTAGCTTCCTCTCGAGTCCCATAGCCGAATCCGCTAAAGTCTTCTTATTAGCCTTCTTCGGATTTGTCATCTTTCCATTCACTCAAAAAACCATGGGCCCCACTGTCATCCATGTTATCGATGGGATCCTCGTCCTCAAAGGATTTACCGACATGATCCTCGACGAAACGTTCATCTCTCTTGATTGTTTCAAGAAGGATAAGCGTGTAGCCCTTAGAGCCCCCTTAGGCATTCTCCAAGTCTGGTTTGTGTCTCACTTGAAACAGTTCGGTGGAAACTTAGCCATTCATCACGTCAGTAAGCACATAAATCCCTTTACCCAATTTAGAGAGATAGAAAAATTCCTTCGTCTTTGGACCTTTCGTAATTGGGTAGACTTTCTCAAGAATCTTACACCTAAGCAAATTCTTTGGCAAGCCCTTTGGATTCATTTTCCTAAAGTATGTCTCACAAGCGGCCATGGTGACCCAATTCCACTCTTAGGTTTGATGGGATCGACTTCTTATTATCCTTTAAGAGTCGCCCGCCAATTCTATATGCTTCAAGAAATCTCTCCTCCTCTAAAGCCGGGTTTATTTCGTTTCGATTTTCGCAATGAGGTTATCAAGGGAGACCAACTCGAGGAATTGAAGAATGAGGTGAAACGAATCATCGACTCACTTTACCGCTGCCAACCGAAGGATGTAGAGCAAACCACCGACCTGGAAAGATCCATGAAAGAACACCATGCATCGAAGGAATACATAGCGCGACGTGTCGAGCCCGAGCTCGCCGTCAGCATCCCAAAATTTCCTGTGATTGCAACTCCCAAGGAGACTCAAATGGGGCAGATCATAAGAGAAAGGGATGAAGCCCTAGCTGAGGTGGAGCATTGGCAAAAAGCTTACAAGCACGTCTGCAACATGCTGTGAAGAGGCCATATATCCAAGACTAGTCATGTTCCATCAGTTTTCTTCTAGGGTGTTCTTTTAATTGATGTATATCGCTTTTTCTTTTCATGAGCTTCTAAAGCAAATGTTTAGGTGTGCTTTTCACTATTTAGCGGATGCATAGGGATTTCCTTTCACAAGTTTTGATGTAATTAGTGAAATTCCCTCTTTTGTAGGTTGAATGGAGCATGACATGGGCATTTGAATTAATCACTATGTGTTACTCTCTTTTGATTGTATAATTTCTTACAATGGAATTTTTATAAGAAACTGCTTACACAAGGTGCGGCTTGTGCAAAGGTTTCTTATTTCAGTTTCATCATAAGAAAATATAAAATTAAAAGGTGTGCAATTTCCATTTTCTCGCTTTGCTATGTACTAATTTTGGCCTTCTTGTTTATTTTACGAAAAAACCAGGTCCCAAAACTACGGCTTTGTGGCAATCACCTATTCGTACCCGCTCGAGAGTAGTAAGGATGAACATTGAGGAGCAAAATGCCCGTTTCACCGCGCTTGATAACAAGATCAATGAGCTAACTGCTCAGCTCGTACAGTTCGCCAATGAAGTTAGAGCCGCGCTGGCGGCACCAAATGCTAACCAAGCCGCGCCACAGGCTGTCCCCGATCCTGAAGAGGGGTCTGTAAGAAGGAATGGTGTCGGGGAGACAGTGAATGCCGTGCCCGTAGTAGTAGAACTTGATCCAGTTTCCGAAACCCTCATGGTCCGTTTGGAAGAAGAGCACAACAAAAGGTTTGCAAAGATAGAAGAGAAACTTTGTGCGCTGCGGGGATATGAAGAGCACATGATCGAGGATCTGTCTTGATATGCACAAATGAACTTTCCTGAGAAGTTCAAGATTCCCGACTTTACTAAGTATGATGGGACTGGAGACCCAAAGATCCACTTGAAGTATTATTTGAACCGGATGACGAGATATGCCCAGAATGTCCCATTAATGATTCAAACTTTTCAAGAGAGTTTGACGGGGCCTGCTTTGCAATGGTACGTGTTGTCGGAGCTTGAGAAGTTTAAGAAGTGGGAGGAGTTAGCTGAAGCGTTCGTCCTGCAATACAAATACAACACCGAGATAGCTCCCACACATGAAGTGTTGACCCGAACTGAAAAGAAAAGAAGTGAGTCCTTCAGAGCTTTTGCTCAAAGATAGCGTACTTTCGCCGTGCAAGTCCGTCTTCGCTCGATGAAAAAGAGCTATTGGATCTCTTCCTTAGGGCCTTACCTAATGATTTCTATTTGAAGTTGGTAGGTTCCGGATGTCTGACCTTTTCTCAGTTGGTAGATGTTGGAGAAAGGGTGGAGGGAGCCATGTATGACGGTAGATTGAACGAAGGGACCAGCCGGAAGATCCCGAATAGAAAAGAAAAAGATGTGGAGATCGCATATGTACAAGTGCCGGTTGTGACAAGACCCCCTACCTCATCCTCTCAAGGACAGTCTGTGTTTCGAGACTGTTGACACCTAAATTTTACTAACCATTTAGTTATAATTTGCATAAAAATTAGGGATTAATTTTTAACCCCTAAACAAAAATATTTAAATTGCATAACATGTAATTTAGGTTCATTTAGTTTAATTGCATATTTTTTCATCAAATTGGCGTTGGCGAATGAGCTTAAATTTCATCGAACAAAACTCGGTTCGCTCGGGAATGCAAGGGCCTGGAATTTCAAGAAGAACGGGCTCGGTCGTTTTAATTTGAGCTTAATTCAGCCCATTATGTTTTGAGCTTAATTCAGCTCAAGTTAATTCAACCCATTTAAATGTTAATTAGAACCTAAGCCCAAGCCTAAGCCCATTAGAACTAGAGAGCCCATCTAATTGACCTAGGTTAGAACTATATAAATATGTTTAGGTCAGAAATTAGGGGGGCGACAATTTCGGATCAAAAAAAAAATAGAGAGTCCAAGTGAGAGAGAGGGAGAAGACCGGTGAACTACTGCCGCCGCTCGCGCGCGTCGGCTGTCGCGTCGCTTGGCGTACCGCCGTCGCACCTCAACCTCCCACCGAAGCTCCACCGCGCTCCTGCTCTCCCCTTTCAGCCGCTGCACCACCGCCCGTGCACGCCACACATCGCCAACGAACACAATACCATCGCTGCACATTGCTGTTTCTGGTCACTGCATCACCTGGCTCCAACACTGCTTCACTCCTCAACATTGACGTCACAGTTTCTTTGACTAAGATTACCCAATTGAACACTTTCCCCAGCTGATCCAGACGTCTCCCCATAGCCCTGAATAGAAGCTGTTGTTACTGTGGCCGTTTTTGCATGCCCACGTCACGCCACCTCTGCCCTTGTTACGTTCTTCCTGCACAATGACATTCCCGTAGCCTTGAAGATCCGCTGCCCTGCTCCACTGCTGTGCCCGCATCAGATCATCATCAGCCTCGCTCTAACAACATCAACCGACGCCCCCTACGATTCGCTGTAATTTTGCTGCAGCAACGTGTCTGGTACCATACAGCGGAGTTGTGCTAAACGTCCAGGAGTGATACCATACGGAGAGCTCCATCCCTACCGCCGCTCTAGACAACGAGCTGTTCGTTGCACCACCGTAACGTCAACGACACAGCCGGCCATGACCAAGAAGCCTAAGACGACCAGCCATTGCTGCAGCACGGCCAAACTGTACTTCCCGGAGACCGTCACCGTTCCTGCCCAACCCGAGCTGCTGTTGCAACCGCCGGACAGCCTTGTCGCCGCTGTCCACGCCCCTTGTCGCCTTGCCGTGAGCCCCGCTGGCATTGCCGTCCCGACGCCGTGATCCACCGTGTCGTCGCCGCCGCCATCACCGTCTCGATCCACAAAGCTCGATCCCGATTGATTCAAATTCGAAAGTTATCTGCAAATTAGGTAAGATTATTATCTGGTAAATTTCCAGAATATTTAATTTCCTAATTTGCATGTTTTGAATGTTTCATGAATATCACATGGATATTTAAATATCTTAGGAAAATATTCGATATATCCGCAATATTTTTGAATGTGCAAAATTAGGAAACTTTCCTAATTTAGCAACGTAACTAGACGACTATCTGACCTTATCCCTAAGGTATGATACGCGGCGATACGGAAAATTATTATCTTATATCTATAACCACTTGGATACGATAATGATTTTTATTTGCTTTTCAAGTTTAAATGATCGACTTTCCGTCGATATCTATAACCCTATAGATATGACCGATAGTTCAATTTTTGTGCTTAATCCGAGTTTGAAACAAATCTGGCGGATCGCGTGGTTGTTTTGAATATGGTTATTATTTTTGTTTAAATTGTTTTCTTTCCTTTTCAAATAAAGAAAATTCAAAAAAATCTGTTTTGTTATTTAATTAGAATTTTTGCATGTCTAGGAATTTTGAATATTTCCTAGAGAATGAGATAATTATCCAATTTAAATTGGGACTTAGGGTGACAGGTTTCCTAGTTTAAATTAGGTGTTATTTTAATCTCAATGGATTATTCATGTTATTTAATAATTTCGAATTTTAATGGAAAATCCCAAAAAGAAATCATGTTAGGATATGTTAAGCCATCATAAGTTGCATGTTAATTTAGGCATATTTTTATTTCGAATTTCATCAGAAAATACCAAAAATAATCATTTGCCTGTCATTAGGATTAAGTCACGTCGTCGCACGACATATAATTTGCATGATGGATTACATTACTTTGCATGTCATTTTTGCACGTCATTACATGTAGACTAGATTTCATTTAAACAAGAGAAAAATCCAAAAAATATTGAGTGAATTGCTTTGTTAATTAGAAATCATATTAGGGATGATTGATGTGATTTTCTAGCTAACAATGCAGATGCTTGCGTTGCTATGAGGTAAGTCATTCTTCCAAACTTGCAATTTATTTAACGCTTTCTTGGGTGTTAAATTGGTGATTTGCGCATTCGCATGAACACCTCACATGTTAGTAATTAAGTTAAAATGGATTCAAACTGTCTGCCAAAATATTTTTGAAAAAGAAAAGGTAACGAAAGGACGTTAGACTAGATCTAGCGTAATCAAGTCCCCGGGCTTAGAATCTCTGGTTCATAGGAATAAAACATATCTTCCTATGTTTTATTTAGGTTTCTAATCAACCTACCGTAAATTGATTAGTGGCGACTCCAAGCATGAAAACATTTGCATGTTAAGAACTTAAACCCTAAGTTGCGAATTGGTAGGGCTTGGGAGGGCCCGAGTTAAGCTTAGTCTTAATAATCCATTAGCCCGAAAAATGATAAAATTTTTTAGGTCGTGACAGCTTGGCGACTCCGCTGGGGACTTGAGTTAAAACTCTTAGTGGACTTAGGCCAATTTTTCATTTCAAAAATAATTTTTGTTTGGTAGCAAGGATCCCAGGTACGTCTCTAACATTTTAGGTGTTAAATATTTTTGCAGAATGGGAGGTGTGATTGTTAACCCTTGTTTTATAGGGAGGTGGTTGAATGTATGGTTTAATTTATGCACGAAGCGCTGTTTGATATAACCCGTTGTGCATGCCTTACATTTACACTACACCGCACACACTACCCGCTGCCGGACCTGGGTGGCATAAGTTTAAGATGATACTGAGATAGTGGATACCCCGACCAAAACCATGTGGTACGGGTCGTCCTCTTTGATCCTGAAATTTTCTTTCATGGTGTCATTGATTACCCACCACGGTTGCCCCTTTTGCAACTCGGGTCGGCTCTTTGACTAAGTCGGAGTCAGGAGAATCCCAGCCTAACCACCACCATGACTGATTTAGCTCGGTAATCCTCTTGTCTCCACTTTGCAAGCCAGAGTCTAGATAGAAATCGAACCTCACATTTTATGCGTATGTCTATGTGATTGCCATTTTCCTACCAGTGAAGTAAGTGTTCTGAACCTTTATCTCGCAATTTATTTATCTTTCGTCTTTTTCTTTGGTCGGTCCATGATATTAGGTCGGTCGTGAGTCTTGGTCTATACACTATAGGAGGGGTAGACATTCGGATTCTTGATGCTCCTAAGGACGAGCTCCGGGCCTGGTGGAATCTACTCAGTCCGACCAACCACAAGCTAGTTGAGGGCCACATCGGAAGGCTGCTTCCCCTACTAGAAGTCAAAGTCCGTACCGCCCTCGTTCGAGCATTAGCCCACTTCTGGTGCCCCGAGACATCCACCTTTATATTCGGTAAGCATGAGCTCACCCCGACTTTGAAAGAATATAGTGTGCTCATTGGAAAACCTTTGGAGTCGGAGTTAATCACATCACCTTTGGGAATCGATTCCATATTAATATTGTCAGAATTTTTGAATGTCGGAAAAGATGAGTTAGGAAAAGTTTTGAAAGCAAACCGTGGGTCATGTCCTTTTTCATTCCTGAGTCAATATTTTGAAAAAGCCACACCATTCCAAAAGGGCAGAATCTTTTTGCTAGTATTTTTCAGGTTCGTGGTTTTTCCTCATTTTAAGAATGCATGTAGCTCATCAATTGCATGGTTAGTCCAGCAAGTCTGTCTTGAAAAAAATTTTGTCAACACCATTTTAGCCGAAACTTTCATTTCTTTTACTAAATTCAAGCAAAATGTTGACAAAAACATTTCATGCACCCCTTGAACTATTGCAAATTTGGTTTTTGTCTCACATAAAGGGATGTGGCGATTTACTCAAAATATCCGAATTTAGTGATTCTAGCCATCCCGTTTTAAGCTATAAAGAAAAACAAGGTAATGCATCCGATTATCATTACTCCGAATGGATTATTTTCATAAAAAATGCTAGACCCCAAGGTTTCCAATGGTATGCTAGTTGGTTCAATGTCGAGGAAGCTTGGCTTACGTGTAATGGTGTTGGACCGGTTCTACTTTTGGGCTTTACTGGCGCAATCGAATACTACCCCGCCAAAGTATCCCGACAGTATCAGATTCTCCAAGGGCTCCCTCCCGCGTTACAACCCGAGCTCCTCTATGTCGATTTCTCCGACGAGGGTGAAGACCATGAAGGGACCGTAGCTCAACTCACGAAGATGTGGAAGAAGTGCCATGTTTTAAAGATAGCTCGACCCAAAGAACAGCTCAAGGGGGAGCAGAAGTCCTACTTCGCGACAACTAAGTACATCCGACGACACAAAGTCCCGCAGGAGTTACTCCCGAAGATACCCAAGGTGCCTCTCAAGACCGCCAATCACTCAGAGAATAATCGCCTCAAGAGAAAGGTCGAAGAAGCTCAAGAAAAGGCGTCCAAGATAGCTTGAGCTTATGAGCAGTTGAAGAAGGACGTCGCCTCCCATATGTCTATAGATCAAGCTAAATAAAAAGCTTGAAGTTGTTTTTTCATTTTCGTTTCAATTTCCGTCTTTTAAAAATTTGTTTAGGAATCGAGTCATTTGCTCATTCATTCAGTTTAAAGTCATTTCAAGTTATCAGTCGATGTAAAGATTTTCGTCATTTCAATAAAAAGGTGTTTTCAATTCAAAGCGGTTAGACCAATGTCATGGATCGACGTGTGATTTTGCTTAATACTTATGTATGCCTGTTTCGTGCAAATTAGGTAACTACGGATCGATCACGATCGCCTATTCACACACGGTCGAGAGCCAGAATGGCCGATCAAACCGACTTGCAAGAGCGTGTTGTCGATATAGAAGACCAGATGAAGCAACTTGCCGTCGCAATGTAACAAATGACTGCTGAGATCAAGGCCCTTTGGTCGATCCCTGTTCCAGCACCCCCTGAAGCATCAGCCCCGAAGCATAAAAGTGGAAAGAATGTTGATGTTGATGAAGATGATGATATTCCCGATTTGGAAGATGACCCCATCCAGATCCTCGTCAACAATCACAAGCCTGATGAACGTGTCAACAAACTTGAAGAGAGAGTTAAACAGCTGGAATGTTCGCAAGATTCACCTTCGATCGATCTGTCCTTGTACTCACAAATCAAAATCCCAAAGAAGTTCAAGATGCCGAACTTTGACAAGTACAATGGCACCACCTGCCCAAAAGCCCACCTGCAGTTGTACCATGTACAGATGACCTCGTATGTTGACAACGAACTTCTGATGATCCATGCATTTCAAGCAAGTTTGACGGGTCCTACTTTGAACTGGTATCTTATGAAGAAGATAAATGGCCTCAAAACCTGGAAGGAAGCTAGTGAGGCATTCCTGAAGCAATACAGGTTTATAACATACATCACTCCCACCTGTGATGACCTCGAGCGCGCTCAGATGAAAAAGACTGAGTCCTTCAAGGATTACGCCATCAGATGGCGAAATTTAGCCGCCCAGGTCGTCCCGGAACCCATAGACAGTGAGCTGAAAATGATGTTCATTAAGACTCTCCCGTTTGAATACCGTAATTGAATGGTTGCCATTCCGGCTGACAACTTCAACCAACTCATCCCCATAGGCGAACAGATCGAGATAGGGCTGAAAGATGGGTGGTTTGTGGAGCCTTCCTCGTTGACCAAAAGATTTAGTGCAAGGAAGGAGAAGGAACCGGCCGCTGAAGTGAATGTGACATATAACTAATCAAGCCGGTGGAATACTAATCCAGCCCCGGCAATTTAAGTGGCAGAAGCTCAGCACCAAAATACAGGTTGTCAACCTTTTCAGAGGAGGAACAACAGGAGGCAATTCACCCCTCTCCCCGGGTCGTTGTCTCAAGTATTGGCAGTGCTCTAAAAGAAAGGCTTACTCACTGCCGAGCCAAAGCGGCCCAATCCTAAGCAGTTCTATAACTTCGACCCGTCAAAGAAATGTGATTACCACATGGGCGAACCGGGACACTCAACTGACAATTGCTTTATCCTCAAGCATCGAATCCAGAATCTCCTGGATACTAAAGCTTTCTCATTCCAACCTGCCAAACCGAATGTTCAGAGTAACCCGCTCCCTGAGCACACAGATAATGTGAATGCCATATTCTGTTTCAATGCTAGTCGAATCAAGAACGTCAAGGTGTACATTGCTGACGTCTACGGCGAGTTGGTGAAAGCCGGTTATTACCCGAGTAATGAAATTCTTTCCCTGGCTATCATGAGAGAAAGAATCTCAAGCATGGTACAGGCTGGGTTGATAGTTTATGCTGATCGCACCGGTATCGTCTCTACTATTTCCGAGGTCGTCATTAACTGGGACGAAGAGTTTGCTACGTTAAGCACCGGGAGGGATAAGCTTGATCCTTTACCGAAAGACATGCCTCCGCTCAAAGACGCGACCGACGATGAGGAGATCGTAATAAGCACGCCCACATCTGATGAAGGGATAGTGATCGAGATACCTCAACCGTACGAATACTCTGATGATAAGGCTGTCCCTTGGTCCTACAATCTCGATATCGACTTAGTCACCAAATCTGGACGTACTTATGGCCAAGCTAATGCCCAACCTGCAAAGCCTGTCACTGATGAAGAAGCCAAAGAGTTCCTAGCTGTAATCAAAGCTAGTGAATACAGCATAGTGGAGCAGCTGCGCAAGATGCCTCCGCAAATCTCTCTGTTTGAATTACTCCAGACATCTGTCAAGCATCAGAAGGCCTTAATGAATGTACTAAGTGAAGTCCACGTTCCAGAGACGATCGACTATGACAAGCTAGAAGAATTTATGGGTTCTATACTCCTCAAGGACCTTATAGCCTTTTCGGATGAAGAATTCCCTATAGAAGGGAGAGGACATACCAAGGCGTTGTATATTTCTGTCAAATACAAGGCTATGCATGTAGCTCGGGTACTCGTCGACAATGGATCAGCCTTGAACATCTATCCTCTGGCGATTTTACACCGCCTCAAGATAGATCCTTCGAGGATAAAGTCTGCGAAGACCTTCGTGCGAGCCTTTGATGGAACGAAGAAAGAAGTGATGGGAGAAATCCACCTTGACATACATATAGGGCCAACATTGTTCAACATCCTATTCCAGGTTATGGACATTCCCACTGCATTCAATTTTCTGCTGGGTCGTCCATGGATTCATACTGCTGGAGCTGTCCCATCCAGTCTACATTAGAAGGTGAAATTCGTTGTGGAAAGAAAGTTAGTCATGGTACACGGTGAAGAAAAACACCTAATTTATCATGCAACAGCCATCCCCTATGTCGAGCCGGACTGCAAAATTGAATCGAGCTATTAGTTGCTTGAGCTCATATCGACCATTCATGCATCTAGAGGATCATCACCGCCAGTTTCTGAGGTGTCAAATGCTGCAGTGATGGTTGGAAGAGTAATGGTGTTTCGTGGCTTTGTTCTAGGCGAAGGCCTTGGCAGGAATAGTCAAGGTACCCGCCAACCAGTTGAAGTCTCTCGAAGACCCTACACTTCTGGATTGGGGTATCAGGGGTCAACTGCATCAAACAATGAGAGACGCGGATATAGCCAAGGTCGAGGTCGAGGAGTTGAGCAGAATAGACAGCAATCCAATGAAAGGTCAAACAATGGAGAACTCGGGCGTGGTAGGCTGCCTCCACACATCCGCACCACATTCCCAGGCCCTGCGAGAATGATGCATGAAGAGAAAAAAGTAATTGACACTCTGGGGCAATCGAGCGGCAAGTTCAACTATTATGTGAAGTACTCAGCACCCCCGAGCTTCTATGTTGATCCCCGTGATATTGTCCCTGACCGATGGGGAGGTATGGACGATCCAACACCTCCAGTGACAGAAGACTCTGACGATGCAATAGAGGGAATCACTACCCTGTTTGATGACGTCTTCATTGGAGCTATCGAGGGAGGACCATTAGAGGAAATGGGCACAGGCCCACAAGAGGATAATCTTGTGACACGTGAGGGTATGGGAATGGTCCAATATGATGAATTATATGCAACCGAGCTTGATCCTAATGATGCCGGTGAACTTGACGATTCCTCAGATATTTAGCGCGATCTAGAGCGACATGAAAAGCCCAAAGTCCTCACATCAGATCAGACTGTCATCATTAACCCGAGTGATTCCGGAGAACCCAAAGAAGTGAAGAGAGGGGCAAATCTCCCTGAAAGTGAGACGAAATGCCCAATCGAGTTGCCGCATGAGTAGGTAAGTCTTTCAATCAAAAAGTGCATCAAAGGCACTTCGAGGTAAATGATCTAGTCCTAAGGAAAGTACTGCCAGTCTTTCCTATTCCTGGGGGTAAATTTGCCCCAAGCTACATCGGTCCATATGTGGTTAAAAATGTGCTTCTTGGAGGTGCCCTAATTCTCGTGGAAATGGACGGTCGTGAGTTCTCCACTCCTGTTAACTCTGATGCTATGAAGATATATTATCCCTGATAAAATCTGACATTTTGTAGCAAAAGTTTTCAAGTGTTTGGTTTTATATCTTGAATTGCGAACATTTCACTGTTGAATAAATGGTCCCAATCCATTTCAAGCTAATATGTTTGCATTGGCTTTAATTTCTGCATGGCTATTTTGTCGATCTGCATAATCTATTTCAAGGGGAAGTCTATTTAGACAATCTGATAACTCATGTGGAACGAATTGAATTTGTCGAATGAGGTACATCGGGATGATGGAAGGCAAGCCCTATCCTATACACAATCCCATGCACTAATCCTCAGTGATTTGAGTTGAAATTTTTTTTTTCATGTCTGCAAGGTAAAGGGTTATCTCGCAAAAGGTACGGCGACCGAAATGACAAGAGGCATTTCATTTCTCTATCTTAAACATTGCAAGTTATCCATTGTTTTGCTTCTTTGAGCCTAAACACTTAGAGAAATTTTTTCAAATTACCCCTGTCAAGAACCACCCCACATCGGGGCAAACTGGAGGTAAGTCAGCATCATAAGGTGAAAAATGACTAGAAATGTTCTTGCTCTCACTTGCATCAATCTTCGAGTGTTGCTTTCTCAGATGAATTCACGTGAAATTCAAGTGTCTTAGGATGACGAAGAGCATTTTTTTCTCTATCCTTCACACATTTTATCCTTTGCTAAGCCCAATTGAGCCTGCAAACTTGTTTCATATAAACTCAGTTGGTAATCATCCCCCATACTGGGGCAAGGCAAAAGTCGTCATTGTCTAAATAGCATATCCGAAGTGTCGATAGAAGACAAAAGATGAGGAGCTTCTGAGTTCAAGCAATGTATGTCAAAAAAAAAAGAGCGAAATGGGGCAAAAAAAAGTAGTGTGCCTGGTAAAAGCAAGGCCAATGCCCAATGAAAAATGGCGGGATATGACATAGCAAAATCATCCCCAGTAGAGCAATAGTCCTACAAGTCTCAAAGGAATCAAGTGATGAACTTTTGAAGCCAATGGAACATTTACCGAGGAGACAATCCCTGGTGAAGAAGAAGACCGGTGACAGTGCCAAGATGATCACCAACTTATTCACCCTAATTATACACATTTTGAGCTTAATGATCCATTCATTTCTCAACCCATGAGCATAGCTTACGTTATGTCTCTTACAAAGTCTCTTCAGATTGAGGCACTTGAACTAACGTAGAGTTTCGGATGTTTATAAGCTTAGCTCGAAAAAATGCAAGCAAGTATATTTCTATCTCATTTTGCAGGGTTCTTGACTCGTAAACCCGGAGACAGTCGCGGATTATTTTCTTTCAATAGCTTCGACTCAGAGAGTCCCCTTTGCTAAGCCATTGACCAAGCCTACGTTACAATCTTGGCAAGGACCTCTTGGATTGGTAAGGTCGTACCGCTTGCGAGAATACTCAGACCCCTGCCGACATGATGATGGTGAGATGGAGAGATTCTCGTAAATTAGCCTTTTTCAATGAGAATGAGAGAAAGCCCTTTTGGATCGAAAGTCCCTCATTCGACATTTTCAAGACACCCGCTTGTGAGTTCAGATTGCCTTGTCATGATTTTTCCCCAGCGGAGTTTGTAATACCGATTTGACAAAATCATCGTGCATGAAAATCGGTTGAATTCATAATGCATGTGTATATGTGTTCTTGACAGTGTGCGAATGCATATTACATGTTGCCTAAAATCGTGTCTAGCAGGAGACACACCCTCAGAGTTGGAGATATCGCCAGGTAAGTATATCTCTATCCTATGGATGTTTATGACTATCTAGGTATCCCCAACCTGTTCGAGCAATCGTCAAGTCCCATATTTGATCTTTTTGTTACGATCTTTAGATGCCTTTGATGATATTTAGGTGTCTATTGATCAAGCCTTTTCAGGTATCTCCAATGATGTCCAGGTACTTTGTCAAGGAACCCTCGAGCATTCGAGCTAGCCCATTTGTTCATCAAATCACAGATTTTTATACAATCTCGAGAAGATTCCCCCGCTACTCACCTATGAGTCAAGGATATAGGTGAAGCAGCCAAATCATTACAAGTATCTATGGAGATGTATAGATATCTTGTAAAGGTCGGAATACTTCTTTAATCTCGAGGTATTCCCCCGCGACGTGCCTATGAGTCAAGGATATAGGTGCAGCGGCCAAATCTTTATAAGTACTTATGGAGATGTATAAGTATCTTATAAAGGTCGGAATATTCTCTCTATTCCGGATGTTCCCCCGCGACGTGCCTATGAGTCAAAGATATAGGCGCAGCTGCCAAATCTTTATGAATACCTATAGAGATGTATAGGTATCTCATAAAGGTCGGAATATTCTTCAACCCCATGTGTTCCCCCGCAGTTCACTTATGGAGATGTATAAGTGAGGTGGCCAAATCCTTATGAGTATCTATGGAGATGTATAAGTATCTCACAAGGGTCGGAATATCCTTTTGAGTTTCCCCGTGACGCACCTATGAGTCAAGGATATAGGCGCAGCGGCTAAATCTTTACAAATACCTATGGAGATGTATAGGTATTTTGTAAAGGTCGGAACGTTTTTCATTTTTGCTAAAAAATTATTCTCGTGAATCCCAAATGATGATTGGATACCTCGAGCTTTCTTCGTGTGTTTTGACTTAATTGCAGATCACCGAAGTTTATTAACAGTTCATTAGGCAATACCTATGGGACTGAGCCCAGACATTTGCCGAACAACATACCAAGTCAGAGTCATGCCTCGAATTGCGCTATCGTTCATGTCAGGTAAGTAATTCCAGGTATGTTTTCCATTCACATCAGCATGCATCATTTCTTAATGCATTTCAAAATGGGACTCATAATCCCGACAAAAATAACATTCATTGCATTTGCATAGTTGAAATTTAGGTATCATTTAGTCTTTGAATGCAACCTCTGCGAGCTCACCTTCAAAGAGGGGTAACTGATGACATCTAAATTTTACTGATCATTTAGTTATAATTTGTATAAAAATTAGGGATTAATTTTTAACCCATAAACAAAAATATTTAAATTGCATAACATGTAATTTAGGTTCATTTAGTTTAATTGCATATTTTTTCATCAAATTGGCGTTGGCGAATGAGCTTAAATTTCATCGATCAAAACTCGATTCGCTCGAGAATGCAAGGGCCGGAAATTTCAAGACGAACGGGCTTGGTCATTTTAATTTGAGCTTAATTCAGCCCATTATATTTTGAGCTTAATTCAGCTCAAGTTAATTCAGCCCATTTAAATGTAAATTAGAATCTAAGCCCAAGCCTAAGCCCATTAGGACTAAAGAGCCCATCTAATTGACCTAGGTTAGAACTATATAAATATGTTTAAGTCAGAAATTAGGGGGGGCGACAATTCCAGATAAAAAAAAATTAGAGAGACCAAGTGAGAGAGAGGGAGAAGACCGGTGAATTGCCGCCGCCGCTCGCGCGCGTCGGCTGTCGCGTCGCTTGGCGTACTGCCGTCGCTCCTCAACCTCCCACCGAAGCTCCACCGCGCTCCTGCTCTCCCCTTTCAGCCGCTGCACCACCGCCCGTGCACGCCACACATCGCCAACGAACACAATACCATCGCTGCACATTGCTGTTTCTGGTCACTGCATCACCTGGCTCCAACACTGCTTCACTCCTCAACATTGACGTCACAGTTTCTTTGACTAAGATTACCCAATTGAACACTTTCCCCAGCTGATCCAGACGTCTCCCCATAGCCCTGAATAGAAGCTGTCGTTACTGTGGCCGTTTCTGCATGCCTACGTCACGCCACCTCTGCCCTTGTTACGTTCTCTCTGCACAATGACATTCCCGTAGCCTTGAAGATCCGCTGCCCTGCTCCACTGCTGTGCCCGCATCAGATCATCATCAGCCTTGCTCCAACAGCATCAACCGACGCCCCATACGATTCGCTGTAATTTCGCTACAGCGACGTGTCTGGTACCACACAGCCGAGCTGTGCTAAACGTCTAGGAGTGATACCATACGGAGAGCTCCATCCCTACCGCCGCTCTGGACAACGAGCTGCTCGTTGCACCACCGCAACGTCAACGACACAGCCGGCCACGACTAAGAAGCCTAAGACGACCAGCCATCGCCGCAGCACAGCCAAACTGTACTTCCCGGAGACTGTCACCGTTCCCGCCCAACCCAAGCTGCTGTTGCTGCCGCCAGATAGCCTTGTCGCCGCTATCCACGCCCCTTGTCGCCTTGCCGTGAGTCCCGTCGGCATTGCCGTCCCGACACCGTGATCCACTGTGTCGTCGCCGCCGCCATCGCCGTCTCGATCCGCAAAGCTCGATCCCGATCTATTCAAATTCGGAAGTTATCTGCAAATTAGGTAAGATTATTATCCGGTAAATTTCCAAAATATTTAATTTCCTAATTTGCATGTTTTGAATGTTTCATGAATATCACGTGGATATTTAAATATCTTAGGATAATATTCGATATATCCGCAATATTTTTGAATGTTCAAAATTAGGAAACTTTCCTAATTTAGCAACGTAACTAAACGACTATCTGACCTTATCCCTAAGGTACGATACGCGGCGATACGGAAAATTATTATCTTATCCATAACTACTTGGATACGATAATGATTTTTATTTGCTTTCCAAATTTAAATGATCGACTCTTCGTCGATATCTATAACCCTATAGATATGACCGATAGTTCGATTTTTGTGCTCAATCCGAGTTTGAAACAAATCTGGCGGATCGCGTGGTTGTTTTGAATACGGTCATTATCTTTGTTTAAATTGTTTTCTTTCCTTTTCAAATAAAGAAAATTCAAAAAAATCTATTTTGTTATTTAATTAGAATTTTTGCATGTCTAGGAATTTCGAATATTTCCTAGAGAATGAGATAATTATCTAATTTAAATTGGGACTTAGGGTGACAGGTTTCCTAGTTTAAATTAGGTGTTATTTTAATCTCAATGGATTATTCATGTTATTTAATAATTTCGAATTTTAATGGAAAATCCCAAAAAGAAATCATGTTAGGATATGCTAAGTCATCATAGGTTGCATGTTAATTTAGGCATATTTTTATTTCGAATTTCATCAGAAAATACCAAAAATAATCATTTGCCTGTCATTAGGATTAAGTCATGTCGTCGCATGACATATAATTTGCATGATGGATTGCATTACTTTGCATGTCATTTTTGCACGTCATTACATGTAGACTAGATTTCATTTAAACAAGAGAAAAATCCAAAAAATATTGAGTGAATTGCTTTGTTAATTAGAAATCATATTAGAGATGATTGATGTGATTTTCTAGCTAACAATGCAGATGCTTGCATTGCTATGAGGTAAGTCATTTTTCCAAACTTGCAATTTATTTAACGCTTTCTTGGGTGTTAAATTGGTGGTTTGCGCACTCGCATGAACACCTCACATGTTAGTAATTAAGTTAAAATGGATCCAAACTGTCTGCCAAAATATTTTTGAAAAAGAAAAGGTACTGAAAGGGCGTTAGACTAGATCTAGCGTAATCAAGTCCCCGGGCTTAGAATCTCTGGTTCGTAGGAATAAAACATATCTCTCTATGTTTTATTTAGGTTTCTAATCAATCTACCGTAAATTGATTAGTGGCGACTCCAAGCATAAAAACATTTGCATGTTAAGAACTGAAACCCTAAGTTGCGAATTGGTAGGGCTTGGGAGGGCCCAAGTTAAGCTTAGTCTTAATAATCCATTAGCCCAAAAAATAATAAAATTTTTTAGGTCGCGACAGAGACAAGGCATATCATAATTATGAATTCAAAAAGAAAGCACCGAGGCAATTTACTCCCCTGCCTAGGCCTCTATCCAAGTTGCTACCCATGCTGTTGAGAAGGGGAATGATAGCGAAGGAGGTCCCTCGGGATAATCCTCCAAAATTCCCTGGATTCGACTTGTCGAAGTCCTGTGAGTTCCATAGAGGCGAGAGGGGTCATGATGTAGATAACTGCTTTACTCTCAAGAACAAGGTTCAGAATTTACTCGACAAGGGCCTTTTATCCTTTAAGGATCCCCCTAATATCCAACAAAATCCATTACCTAATCATGCTGAGAATGTCAACGTGGTTACAGAAAAGGATAACGAGAGTAAGCAGACCTTTAGAGTGGATGTTCGTAAACTATATGAACTTTTAGTGTCGGCGGGACATTTCGAAGAAGGGGAGGATATCCCGATGGAAGAGAAATTGAAACGTATCACTCGGATGGTGGACATGGGCATAATCTATAGTACGAAGAAGGATGTTACGAGGCCCTTGATAGCCGTTATAGACTTATTTTATGAGATCAAGAGGGGACCGGAGGAGACACCTGTTGAACTTATGGAGAATAATGAACCAACCAATGATGACGCGTTATAGAATTTAATGGTGACCGACAGTGAAGGAGACAATTCATGTGATGATTACGAGCTTCAAGCTAGAAATGTTGATAGGAACCGTGAATTCATGAAGATCACTTGGGAGAATGGCGAAGTGGTTGACACACTGGGTCAACTTAGCGGTAAATTCGACTATTTTATAAAGTATTCACCCCCACCGAGCTTTTTCATAGATTCCAAGGATGTTGTTCCTGATGGATGGGGAGGTATAGATGACTCGCTTGAGCCGGAGGAGGAGATGGTTAACATGATCACCCCATGGTCATTGACCTATCAATCGAAGAAGGCCTATCAGACCCCGATGAACGAGACGTTGAGCATGTAATCATTGACCTCACGTCCGAAGAGTTTGCTACTGTAGAAATCGAGGATTATGCCATGGAACCAACGGTGATCGAACTCCCGCCCGAGGACAAGGAAGGCATGATAATAGAGATGGCCCCTAATTATGATACTAAGGCGGCCCCTTGGAGCTACAAGGTGAATGAAATCGATGTTGTTACTCGCTCTGGCCGATGTTATGATCCCACCAAGGTGGTAGAGAAAAAGGCTGTTTCAAATGAAGAGGCCGAGCAGTTCTTAGCAATTGTTAAGACTAGGGAGTTTGATGTTGTCAATTAGTAAAGGAAGATGCCGGCCCAGATATCACTTCTGGATCTTTTCAAATCCTCCGAGAAACACAAAAATGCACTACTCAAGGTTCTAAATGAAGTGCACATTTCCGAAACTATCAACGACACCCAATTGGAGGAGTTTGTTGGGTCTATCTTGCTAAAAGATCAGATTTCTTTTGTCGATGAAAATTTTCCTCCATAAGGTCACAATCATACTAAGGTGCTATTTATTTTAGTTAAGTGTCGTGATAGAATGGTGGCAAGAGTGCTAATTGACAATGGGTCTGTACTAAACATTTGCCCACTCGCCACCCTTCGTCGTCTGGGAGTAAGTGAAGAGAAAATTCTGTCATCTAAATCTACCATTCGTGCTTTTGACGGTATGAAGAAGGAAGTTGTTGGTGAGGTCGAGCTTGAACTTTTGGTTGGTCCAATTTTTTTTTTGGTTAACTTCTAGGTTCTGGACATTCCTAGTGCATTCAATTTCCTACTGGGAAGACCTTGGATATACACCGCCGGAGCTGTACCCTCGAGCTTACACTAGAAAGTTAAATTCATTGTGGATGAGAAGCTAATAACTGTTCATGGAGAGACCAATTTTAAAGTTTTCCACGACACTGCAATCCTATACATAGAACCTGAGAACAAGGCTGAATCAAGCTACCAAACTTTAGAGTTAGTATCGATGGTTCATGTGCCTGTGGGAGCTATTATGCGAAACCCAGAAATAGCTAAGCCCTCGGTAATGTCGAGCAGGGTGTTACTCGAAAATGGTCATGTCCCCGGCGCCGGCCTAGGGCTGTATGGTCAGGGCATCAAAGAGTCTATTCAAGTTTCTAAGTGGCATAAAACGGCAGGTCTAGGTTATCATAGAGGCAATTTCGGTGGCCATGATAATCATGGAGGACGAGGCAATTTCGGAGGTCGGGGTAAACGCGGAGGTCATCGTGGCCGCGGAGGCTATACTAGTTACGGGGGCCACGAAGGCAACGAAGGCCATGGCAATCACGAAGCCCTAGCCACTCATTTAGGTAGCGGAGGTTGTGGAAATCTATTTGGGCTAAAGGAAGGCCAGAAGGGCTTGCTTCTTCCAGAGTTGAAAGAGATCTTCCCGGGTTCACCCAAGCTGCTGTAGGAAGAGGAGGCTATCCTTGGTTTAGTTGATTGTTTGAGGAAGAACTTACTTATGTCCTCACGGGAGGAGAGGAGGCCGGGCCCTCTGCTTCTACCACCAATGCTTTTGAGTAGGGATGCCGCTTTTCTTTCCTGTTTTGTTTTATTTGAGTTTATGTTTATCCCTTGCATGGGAAGTCTA
Organism: Syzygium aqueum; assembly: GCA_031216185.1. Taxonomy (NCBI): domain Eukaryota; kingdom Viridiplantae; phylum Streptophyta; class Magnoliopsida; order Myrtales; family Myrtaceae; genus Syzygium; species Syzygium aqueum. The sequence continues at coordinate 15,620,423 of CM062240.1, forward strand.
TTTAGGTTTAGCTGCTGCTTTCCTCTGTAATCAAAATCTTGGACTGCGAGCCGTCGGTCCAAGACCTCGAGTCATGTAAACGGCCTTATCTTGTTAATAGAATCATGAATATGCTTTTTTAAGGACGTGTGGAAGTACCCAAACCAGTCTGATGATGATGCTTTGAGGCTTGGACTTCCACACGCTTCCTAGTTTGCAAAATTCTTTGTGGATAGAGGCGTCTGAGGATATGAGGACGGATCTCTCATTTTCTATGTCAAAGACTCTTTTAAAATGATTTCAAAACATATGCATATCATCAATTGCAATAGCGTTTACCAGTCTACTTACTAACCTTCTTCGTGGCATCTCATGCATAGCATTCCACATATTCATGATAGGTGCATTTGTAAGTCGAATTTGCTAGATGGAGATTCCTCCAGGTTCGACGATGGCAAGGAGGACTGTGATCAGAGAAGCATTGAACGAGACTGGAGTCGCCACAAAGAATCTAAACCATTGACCGTAGAGCCTATAGTCATAATAAACCTGGGGGATTCGGAGGACGTTAGAGAAGTAAAAATCGGAGCTAGCCTTTCTGAAATTAAGGCTAAAAGGATGATCGAGTTATTAAAGGAATACCAAGATGTGTTCGCTTGGTCGTACGAGGATATGCCGGGATTAGATAAGGAGATCGTAGAGCATGCTCTCCCGACTGATTCGAATATCCCGCCTAAGAAATAGAGGCTTAGGAGAATAAGGCCCGAGTTATCCAAGAAAATCGAAGAAGAAGTCATGAAATTATTGAGAGTGGGCTTCATAGAAGTGTCGCACTATTTTGATTGGAATGCTAATGTCGTCCCTGTCATGAAGAAAGATGGTCGGGTTAGGATTTGTATCGACTACCGCGATTTGAATCGAGTAACTCCGAAAGATGATTTCCCGTTGCCTCACATTGATGTGTTGCTCGATAGTACTACGGGATTCGAGCTATTTTCCTTCATGGATGGATTTTTTGGTTACAATCAAATTCAGATGAAAAAAGAAGATAAAAGTAAGACCTCATTCATTACTCCATGGAGAACCTTTTGTTATAAGGTAATACCTTTTGGCTTGAAAAATGCTAGGGTAACGTACCAAAGAGCGATGGTTGCCCTATTTCATGATATGATGCATAAGGAAGTGGAGGTCTACGTGGATGACATGATCGCCAAATCCAAACATGGAGAAGATCACATCCAGGTGTTGGAGAACTTGTTTGATCGACTTCGAAAGTTCAAGTCGAGGCTTAATCCTGACAAATGTGTGTTTGGGGCAAAGTCTGGGAAGCTACTGGGGTTTATGGTCAGTAGTCGAGGCATTGAAATTGACCTATCAAAAGTTAAAGCCATTTGTGATTTGAAACCTCCTTCGACTATCAAAGAAGTTTGGAGTTTGCTAGGAAGACTGAACTATGTGGCAAGATTCATATCTCAATTGTCTGAAACGGCTAAACCTCTTTTCAAGCTCTTGAAGAAGAATGCCAAAGTTGAATGGGATACCGATTGTCAAAAGGACTTTGAGAAAATAAAATAATATCTTTCCCATCCACTAGTTCTCGTGCCGCCTGTTCCGAAGGTGCCATTAATACTGTATCTAACTATTTATGACGAATCATTGGGAGCCTTGTTAGCCCAGAGAAGGCCGGGTGATAGTAAAGAATGTGCGATATACTATCTTAGTAAGAAGTTCACTTCCTCCGAAATGAATTACCCCGGAGTTGAGAAAACATATATTGCCTTGGTGTGGATGTTACACCGTTTACGCCAATACACACTCCATCATCAAATTCTGCTTGTGACTGAGAATGATCCCATCAAATACTTACCGAAAAAACCCGCGTTGGTCGGAAAATTAGCGAAGTGGCAAATTCTGGTGTCTGAATTCGATGTCCACAGCATGACGCAGAAGTCTATCAAGGGAAGAGCCATAGCTGACATGTTGGTGGAAAACTTCGAAAGGTCGGAGGGCTAGGATTGGTCGGATCCCATAGAGGAGCGCATTTCAGAGGTGGTGAGTGATAGGTAGACCATGTACTTTGATGGTGCTGTTAATTTGACAAGTTCTGGGATTGGGGCAGTTCTCATTTCCCCGACGGGTCAACATTATCCTGCGGCCGCCAAATTGGTGTTTCCTTGTACTAACAACATCTCAGAGTACGAAGCTTGCATACTGGGGCTGCAGTTGGCCGTCGACATGAAAGTTAGGAAGCTACAAGTCTATGGTGATTCCGCTCTCATCATTCTTCAGACGGAAGGCCAATGGCGGACTCGTGACCCCAAGTTGATTCCCTACCACGAGTTCCTTGAGGAATTAATGAAGAAATTTGATGAGATATCTTTTGAGTATTTGCCCCGATCGCAAAATCAGTTCGCCGATACCTTGGCCACGTTGTCATCAATGCTACAAGTTACAGAAGGGTTAGACATCGAGCCACTAAGGATTGAAATCCTAAGACGTTCGGCTTACTGTTCGACAATCACGGACGAACCTGACGGGAAGCCGTGGTTTTATGACATCATGACCTACCTACAAAAGCATGAATACCCTCGTGGGAGTGAGCTAGCGGATCGGAAGTACATAAGGAAGCTAGCGTCAAAGTTCTTCATAAGTGGCAACACTCTTTATAAGAGGTCTTTCGACTCAATTTTGTTGAAATGCGTTGATGCTAAAGAAGCCAACCAGTTGATGAGAGAAATACATGAGAGGGAATGCGGCCCGCACATGAATGGTCATCTTCTAGCTAGGAAAATCATAAGACTAGGATATTTTTGGATAGCCATGGAAGCTGACTGTATTATGCATATTCGCTATTGTCATCAGTGCTGGATTTATGCAGATAAAGTCAACATACCGCCCAGCGAATTGCATTAAATGTCTGAGCCATGGCCCTTCTCAATGTGGGGGATCAACGTGATTGGGCCAATTAATCCCAAGGCCTCTAATGGACATCGCTTCATCTTGGTGGCCGTTGATTATTTCGCTAAGTGGATTGAGGCGAATTCATATGCCATTGTCACTGCCAAGAATGTGACTAAGTTTATCCATCGTGACATCATCGCTCGCTATGGAGTCCCAGAGGCGATCATTACGGATAATGGCTTAAATCTAAACAATAAGATTATGGATGACTTGCTCAACAAATTTTACATTCGTCACCTGAATTCCTCGCCTTACCGCTCACAAATGAATGGAGCTGTGGAGGCAGCTAATAAGAACATAAAGAAGATCCTGTCAAAGATTGCGAACAATTATTGAGATTGGCATGACCGGTTGCCTTATGCATTGATGGCATACCGAACCTCGATTCGTAATTCAACAGGGGCAACTCCTTTTTTACTTGTCTATGGGATGGAGGCTATCTTGCCTGTAGAAATTGAAATTCTTTCATTAAGGATTCTCTCACAAGCCAGCCTCTCTAAGGAAGAGTAGACTCAACGGAGGTATGATAAGTTGAACATGATCGATGAGAAAAGACTTAAGGCTTTGTGCCATGGTCAATGCTATCAAAAGCGAGTTGCAAAATCCTTCAACCGCAAAGTCCGACCTCGACAATTTGAAGCCGGAGATCTTGTGCTAAAGAAAGTGCTGTCTGCCATGCCGGCACCGGGTGGGAAGTTTGCCCCGAACTATGAGGGTCCGTATGTAGTTAAAAAAGCGCTACCTGGGGGCACCCTAGTTCTTGTCGAAATGGATGGCCAAGAATTGCCAAAGTTTGTAAATGCCGATTCGGTGAAGAAGTATTTTTCTTGAATGAAATCTAGGGCCTGAGGGCCATTTCTGATCCGAGTCACTATAGGTTATTCACATTGCGCATATCATGCATATCATACATCCATGCACACAAATTCATTTTGTAGGTTCTAGATGATCCATGAATTGACCCACGATTGACGGAACGGTTTTGATAAGTATTCAACAAATTAAATGCGAAGGAAGGGGTTGCCGATTCACCCTGCTGCGGGTAAGTACCCTTCTTCTTAAAATCAAAGGGGAGCCAAATGGAGAATTTTCATCGCAAAAAAAAAGTCTTTGATGTTTTAGAGAAGCAACAAGTGCTGAAGTTGAAATTGAAAGAGCAGAATTTGCGCAAATGTTTGGAACGTTGTTTCGTCCAAAAATTGCCTTTGTGCTTGATGAATCATTCATTTTGAATCAAAATTCCCTATGGAGATTGATCAATTAATGACGATCTCAACGAAGCGAAAAGGAAATGTTAATCATGCCAAGTGAGAAACATTTAGGATGAGGAAGGGCAAGCCATTCCCAAACACGTCCTGTAAACACTTTGAGAGGAAAAAAAAACTTGTGTTGTTTAAGGACGAGATATCCATTCGCGAATAGTGCATAGACCGAAATGAAAAGAGGCATTTCCTTCTTACCCTATATACTATAGGTGATCATAGTTAAGCCCCTTTGAGCCTTCACATGTGAAGAATTCCTACAAAATAGCCCTGTTAAGAACCACCCCACAATGGGGCAAATTAGAGATTTTGGTTGACACTATTTGGTGAAAAAGAGGGGAAAGATTTCTTTACTCTCACTTATATCAATCTTTTTGTGGTGATTTCAGGTGAGTCTTTATGGAAACTTGAAACATCCCAAAATGAAGAAGAGCATTCATTTCTCTATCCAAACACTCATATTCTTTGTTTAGCCATGTTGAGCCTGAACATTCATTTCAAAAACCCGAGAGGTGATTGTCTCCCTACACTGGGGCAGGGCACATAATTTACCAAGGCAATTGGTACTTATGTGACAACGTGTAAAAGATCTCGAAAGTCCTAGGAGCTCAAAACGTTCAAATGAACAAAAGTGAAATGAAAGTTGGGGAGTATGAAAAAGCAGTGTACCTAGTAAAAGCAAGGCCAATGTCCGTAAAAAAAAAAACCAAAATCACCCTCTTGCCTTAACCGCCGTGCCATTTCATGCTTCCCATCGGTGAACTTTAGGTGTCTCTTATCTTTGAAAGGAATCTCTTCGAGCTCCCCTTCAAAGAGGGGCAGCTGTTGACACCTAATTTTTCCCTATCTGTTTTAGTTTAATTACATATAAATTGCATAGTATATAGACATTAGGAGCATTGGCATTAATAGAGTTCATCAGACTTTTTTTCTAGCCTATTTATATATAAAAAAGAAGAAGAAGAGAAAATCCGGGTTGATCCGACCCGGTTCGAGTGGGTCGAATCACCCCAGCCCAGCTTTCCTTTTTTTTCTTTTTCCTTTTCCTCTTGCGCAGACCAGCCCATTTTTCTTTCCCTTTGGCCCAGCCCACAATTCTTCTCCCTCCTTCTGTCACTCTCGGCAACAAGGGGGACCAGGAACAAAAAATGCAGAAAAAACGGCGGACACAGAGCAGAACGAACGCGCGGATGAAAGGGAGGTCTAGCAGGATCGGGGGCGTCGCGCGACACAAAGATCAGAGGCGCAACAAGTGGTCCAAAAGGGGGGTTGTGATTCGAGATAAAAGAGAGTTTTACGGGGGGATCAAGGGGAAAGAAGAAAAAAAGGAGGAGAAGAACAGAGAGACTTTGAGAGGAGATTGAGAGGAAAAAGAGAGATCTTGAGGGTGAAAAAGGAAGAGAGAGCCTCACCCGCTAGCTGGAGGGCCGCCCGAGTCGTCGTCAGTCCTGCCAAGCTTCCAGTCATCGCGCCTCGCTCTGGTCAGCCTCAAACCAGGTGGGTTTTCATTCCTATTTTCCCCTGTTCTCGCCCCCTTTCCCCTGCCTCTCGGGTGCCGGGCACACTGAGCCTATTCGATGGTCGCCCGGCCCCATCAACGGAGGCAAACATATTTTTTGGCACCCAGTAAAGATGGTCTAAACGTTATATGTCGAAAATCAATAGTAGTCCTTGTTCAAACCATATCTCGAATTCACTTTTCAGTTGCACCCCACCTATTCGATCAAATCCTTTAGTGAGATTACGTTGTTTTAAAACACCAGTTTTGGTTGTGTTGTTTTTTTTTGGCGTTCCATCGCAAACCAAGACAAATCTGCTCTATAATATAGTCGTTTAGGTCTCTGTACTTTATAACCGAGCCGCAAATCGCATTGAATCTCACTCTAGAGCATCTTAATGAACTCGCACATCACATGTTCGACGAAATGCCAAAATGGGGTCCGAATGATTTTTGTGCAACCAGCGACTTGAACTCGATTTTTATGCTTGATTAGTTCTCATATTTGTCAAATTTTGTCTGACTTTGTGTTTTTTGGTTGTGATTTCTTTTGGTTTTAGGGCATACCTCTCGTCGTTTGAGTCGGCCATGGATGAGACCTCCACTAGAGATCTATTCCCCCCACGCCGGCGTCGCCCGTTCTTTGATGCCGCTACCGTTGGTTCACTATCCCCGTTTCATATGCGTGTATGTCTATTTGTTAAAGTTTTAGTACGTATTGTTGCCGTGGGAAATCTGGTTATCGAAAAATGAAAAAACGGTCATCAAAGTTGGCGTTTTGGTGGCTGGTGGTTGTGGATTAAGGAGGGTGCTTCGGTGATGGTGGTGTCGTGATTCTGGCCGAAGCAGATTCGACGTCGGCACCGGACGAGGAGGCTAGTTTCGGCTCGGTTCGGCGGTCGCCGGTGAACCACTAAGAAGGAGGCGTTCTCGACGAAGAACTCTCGGTGAGGAACAATGAAGATGTTATGGGCAGAAGACCCCAGGGAGGAAAGGCACGAACGTGAAGAAGAAGACCGGAAAATAATAGAAAAAGGAGAAGAAACAAAGAAAAAAGAGAAAAGAAAAGAAAAGGAGAAAAAAAGAAAAAAATAGAATAAAAAATCAAATTTTGAAAGTCGGGCAGGTCGGAAACCCGGTTCAGGTAGTCGGGCGGATCGAGTCAAGGGACACGGTCCGGAGTCTTTATTTTATTAATAAAAATTTTCAAAAAATTTAAAAATTCAAAAAAAATTAAAATATTTAAAAATTCCAAAAAAATTCGGAAATGTTTAAAAATCCCAAAAAATTTAATTAAATAAAAAATTTTAAAAATATTAAAAAATTCAGAAAATTCAAAAAATATTTAAAAATTCAGGAAACTCAAAAAATATTAAAAAATTCAGAAAAATTCAAAAAATATTTAAAAAAATTCAGAAAAATTCGGAAAAATTCCAAAAAAAATCAGAAAATTAAGAGATGTTCAGAAATTAGTTTTGGGCTTAATTTCATTGGATTTTAGGTTAAAAAATTCAAAAAAAATAGAAAAACCCTAAAAAAATTTCTCAAAAAAAAATCGGACAAGCCATTAGGGCTTCACCTTAGGGCTTTTGGTTGCATTTTTCTTTTTAGAGACGATGCTAGTTTGCTGGTTGTTTATTTTCTTTATGATTATCTGGTTGTATACTTTTAATATATTGACTGTTATTTTCTATTCTTAGAACGGTTAGGTGAGACTTTAACTTTTTCGATAGGCTGCCCAGTACTTTAGTTTGCAAGCGATCAAGTTTAGGTACCAAAAGGGCAGTGGTAGATAGCTAGTGTAATCAAGTCCCTGAATTTTGAAATCTCTGATTTTCGCACGTATCGAGACGACACTCCCGTGTCTCGATTAAGGTTTCTAGCCTGCCTCTAATTATGGTTAGTGGCTACTCCAATCAAATGCGTTTTTTAAAAAAAAAATTAATTAAAAAAATTCTCGTCGCGCGAGGTATGAGGCTTGGGAGTGCCTTGGTCTTTGGATTAATGAACCATTTGGTTTGTCTTTCAAACAAATCAATCATTGTTCATATCCATCAACAAATACCTCCTGGCCTAAACTCAATCTTCGATTGATTCGGGTAGGTCGTGACAGTTATATAGATGAGTTGATATGCTTAAATATTATGCTGGTATAAAAAATTAACACTGCTTTATGTGCTTTGAATGCCATATCCTCTGAATAGACTATTTTGTTCACATAAATATTTTTAAAGCATATGGATAGTTTTGTTATCATGAAAAAGGGGGAGACTGTTGAGGAAAATCCTTAATTAGTTTTGAAGAAAGACAAAACAATATAATTACACTTAAGTTATTTGATGCAGGTAAATACTAAGTCATCAAACTTAGTCAATGAAAGAACTTTGTTATCAGACTCAAAATTCCTCATTAGACTCAATAAGTGTTATTTTTAGCAAGTTTATGTAGGACAATCAAATTGATTTTATAATCGATATCTCAAGATATCTTAATTAGCAATCACAAGATCATTTCTTAAACACGAAGAACTACACTTATGGAAACCTTAATTTGATTGTATAGGAGATTAAATCACTTAGAAATAATGATTCTTCTTCTAACGACTATGCATATTCTTTTGGGAAGATTCTCTAATGGGTTGATTTGGAGATCAATCTTCTGAAGACTGTCCAACAAATAGATTGAAAATAGAGAAGTATAAAAGGAGTGCAAACGTCGTACAAGAAAAAAAACTAGAATCAAGAATTCTAAAATCTAAATAGAGCTTCGATCTTACATACTTGTGATTACTGTATTTTACGTTGTTACTTTAGAAAGAAAATTACTTGAGTGAAGAGTGTACGTGATAGTGTAATCTATCTATTCTTGTAATCTCTTGATGATTCAATAGTGAAACATAGCCAACAGGCTGTCAGCGTGGAGAGTGGACGTAGATTTGACAAAGTCGAACCACTATAAAGATTTGTGTGCAGTATTCTCTATTCCTAAACTTTCATTTATTATTATTGACATTATATTGCATACATATCTGTCAAACGAGTTCGTTAAAATATCATCATAGTCATCATATGCAATTATCTGACAATAACCTATATACAAGTTTGTCATACACATACATCTGATATTGACCATACGAGTTATTGATCTTACTATATTTATTCCACATGTTTAAATCGTCTAATTTGGCAAAATCACCTATTGAACCTCTCTAGGTGATAGCACTAGTCATAATAAAATTGATTGGAAGTTGCTGGAGAGACAAGCGTTTAGTGTTATTCGACTGATGTTGGTTCATAACGCTGCATTTAACATCGTGAAAGAGAAAATTACTATGGGTCTGATGAATGCCCTCTACAACATGTACGTGAAGCCCCTTGTGATCAATGAGGTCTACTTGATGCGATGTCTATTTCACTTAAATATGTGTAGTTGTGTTAGTTGCTAATTATATCAATGAATTCAATGTGATAATTAGTTAATTTAGTTCAGTTGATATTGACTTTGATGAATAGGTATATTCTTTTATTTTATTATTCACATTGCTTGATAGTTTGAATAATATTATTACTAATATGAGTAATTCCTTTGGGTCAAGAAGTTTGACGATTGATGAAGTACACGATTTAATTTTAAGTAAAGACATGTAGAAGAGAATCTGGTGAACCTATGTCTGCTGGTTTAATATGTAAAGTAAAAGGAAAAACTAGTACCTATGTTAGTAGTGCAAACCTGAATAGACATAGGAAGTCTAGGACTAGTGGTGTTATCTATTCAAATTGTGGCGAGAAGGGCATTTCACAGGGGATTGCCTTAAACTGAAAAACGAGAATGGTAAGGGAATTAAAATTGAGTCTATTGATGATATTGTTGTAATTGCTGATGGTGTCTCAAATACTGATGATTATGTCTTGTTTGTTACCGATGATTCATCATTTGACGGATGGATTATGGATTCTGGTTGTTTGTTTCACATTATACCAAACATAAACTAGTTTATTACTTATCATTTCATGGATAGTGATCAAACACAATTGAGAAATAACGTTGAATGGGATGTTGGTGATGTTAAAATCAGAATGCATGATGGTATTATGAAGACCTTAACTTGGAGTGACGCACATTCTAGAGTTAAAGAAAAGCTTAAATTCCTTGAGTGTCTTTGATCCAGCTGGATGTTGGTATACTTCAGAATATGGAATTCTAAAAGTTGTTCAATATGCTTTGGTGATAATGAGAGCAATCAATCACCATGGTCTATATGACCTTCAAGGAGAGACAATGATGAGCTTGCCATAGAATCGTTCGATGCATGTGTTCGAGAGTCCAAATACTGACCTATACTTTTGGGGCACACTAGCAAGAGAAGCTTGAAGGTTTCAAGTGAAAGAAATCTACTATGTGGTTATGTAGTTGAGAAACTGATTGTGTACAGGTGTTGTGATTTACACAAATAGCGAAAAGTGTAATTTAGTACCATTTAAAAAAAAAACTACAAATATTGCAAAGTTGTTTCACTTAGATATTTGCAAGTAATCGAGATTTCCTTCAAGAAAAAGTTAAAGATTTATGCTAACAGTTGTGGATGACTACTTGCGATATACCTAAGTGCTTGTGTTTGGGCACAAGTTTGATGATATTGCTGAGACCACGCAGTTAAGAGCTTTAATCGAAAAGGAAACTAGTAAGACAATCAAGCACGATAGCATGGAGTTCTAGTTATAGTTGTGAAACGAATTTTGCATGGAGGAAGGTATAGTGAGACACCGCACTAATGCCATTAAACAATAATAAGTTGTGAGTGAATCAGCAAAACATTACAACAGATGACCCATAAAATACTTTGTAGTGTTGAGATGGTTAGGAAATTCTTGACATATGTGCTTAGTACAAGAGTTACCGGTGAATAGATTTTCATCAATTGCGATTGGATGTTTGCCTCTCGATGAAGTGTGGAAAGCTAAGGTTAATGATTATTCTATTCTTAGAGTATTTGGTTGCCTGTGTTATGTTCAAGTAAATGATTATAAACTTGATTGGAGGACAAAAAAGTTTATATGCTAGATTATGCACAAGGAGAGCGAGGTTATCAGTTGTGGTGCCCGTAGTTTAATTTGTTATCAATAGAGAAATTACATTTGATAAGTCTTCAATGCTTCTAGATAGAAGTGTTTATGGCAGTGTTTATAAAGGATTTGGATGGTGTTCAGTTCAAGATAGATTTGCAACCATAAACTCCTTAGATAATGGATATGAGCAGAGTAATCGACATGGATGGTGCTTATAGAGAGCTGGAACTTATGTAACCAACAATTGCCGTAACTATTGAGTTTAACAAGATTCATGCTTGATCTCTAACAGATTTAGATGCAACAATAGTTTTACTTTATCTACTAGTGTCAAAAAATCCTTGTAGAGTGGTTAAAGGTGCGGATGGAGTCGATGTTAAGATGAGGTCCACGATTATGACAAAGTTCAAACGTGGGTTGAATTTGGAAGTTGTCTACGGTGGTTGAGCCCACAAGGGATTGTGGAAGAGTAGAAATGAAGCTCAGATTCTAGCGAAGCGCTTGTGACTTGGCCAAAATGTCAAGTCAAAGTAGAGATTGTTGAAAACATGCCTCGAATTTGAACCCATACAGTAAATTAGAAAACTTACAGGAGAGGGAGGTGAGGCCAACTGCAAGGCCATCACTGTTGATGTATGGAATCGAGGGCCTGAGGCGACTGCATTCAAGAGGCGAGAGAGAGCTCAGCTAGTGTGACTGTGTGAGAAAATAGAGCATGAGAAGGAGGCAATCATGGGCGAGAGGGAGATTAGGCAAGAGGAGAGATGAACAGAGTTAAGAGGTGAGAGGCTAGGTTTATTTTTCAAGAAAGCGTGCACAGCGGTGTGCGAGCCTCGCACAGGGAGTTCAACTTTGGTGAACTGAGAGAGCTCAAATATATATATACTAGCCCGGTCTAGGTGGTCTGGGTGGGTTGTTCCACCTTGGAATCATGAACCAAACTGGTACTCATCGGTTCCAATTTATTTGAACTCGGAACCGGATCGGTTCCCATGGGAACCGCCCAGAATTGGCTGGTTTGATTTAGTCTCATTTGGGCGGTTTCTGATTCTTTTGCACACTCATAATCAGATCGAGTTAAATGCAGTTTATCGCTAAGTGGTATATGTGTCGCCTAACGCGTGGTGGGAAATGTAGCCCTAGGGCCAAAACTCGACAGGTTGCACAGATGTGTTGGTTGGTAAGTGCACGCCCAAATCTATGTGAGATTTTGTTGAATGAAATCATTTGCCGAAAAGTGTGGGAAAAACATCTTTTGAACGAGGACCGATATAAAAATCGAGCATCATTTGTCAATTTTGGATAAAAAATGCGAACTGCCGAGAAAATTAAAGGTACAAAAAAATTGAGGTAATTGTGGCCGGCCATGTAATAGAGTAATGGAATGCAAAGATAATAAGAAGATAAAATTCAGTGATTGATTAGCGGT
>CM062240.1:18596746-18703927 GCA_031216185.1 Syzygium aqueum
GAAATGATGACAGGGACAAGCACGAGCATGATACATTGGCACCTTTAGCCGTCCCAGTCGAGAAAATTACCATCATTGACTCATAACTTGTTGTGTTCACACGATGCAATATAATAATAATAATATTAATTAATTTATAAAATCAGTATCAGTCCAATCCCTAAACAGCTGTTTTGACAGGTCCATCGTAAGCTTCCCCAAGGTCCTGAGAAGCAGGTCGCCGTCAACGGCACCGAACGTCCCGGAGACGCGGGCGATTGGCTTAGATTGACCTTATATTATGAATTTTTATAAACCCGCAGAAAAAGAAATGATAATATAAAGAAGAGAAGATATGGGAAAAATGAAAAAGACGATTGCGAAAAGTGCCATTTGCTTTGGGAAGCATAGCTGACTGCCTGAGTGACACGGTGCGAGCCTATAAAGCTCCCCTCGTTCCAGACGCCGGTGGCGATTCAAGACGACCGCCGTCTTGTTCACTTCCTCCGCCGCGGGAGAGTCTCCGGTCGCCGCCGATGAGCATTCCTGCTCCCTCTCGGAGCACCCAGCATCGCGACGGAGCCGACGACCGCAGGTGAGCTTGAGGTCACCATGGCCTGCTCCATTATCTATGTTTCGCTTTGAGCTTGAGACGATGACCACCTTCGCCGAGCGTCTCAGTTTTCTTTTTTCTGTTTCGCCGTTCTTTCTTTCCGGTGAGCTGTTGAGTCGAGAGTTGCTGGTCCAGTAAGCAATGAGCTGCGCTGTTTTGCGTCACTCGCGGTTGGTCAAAACTCGTGGGTTGACTTCCCTGTTTCTTGAGCTCTAAAGTTCCTGTGAACGCTCGTGTGTCGTTTTAGACCACTTCTTGAGCTGATCACTCTAATTGCGTTGAACCAGCGGGATGAACTGTGTGGGCGCACTCTTGATTAGCCGACTTTCGTGATCATACGGAAGTTCCTTCGCTCTGCAACTCTGAAAGAAAAGTAAAAGATCCACAATGCTTGTGCTGACCGGACTGTGCTTCATTAGTCCAATCCACCAATGTTTAGAAAGTCGAATTAGAGGGTATGACCTTAATCGTCCCTTTATGTGGCCATAGATGCTAGCCACAAGCATCGGGAGTTCGGGTGATAATATCGAGCAATTCGAGCTCGCTCGCCAAAGTGTGATATTGGTATTGAAGATTCTCGTGGTATTATTTACTTTTACTCTGATTTATGCAGGTCCAACTCATGACTATGTTTGGCTTAGTTAGTGATTTTGTTATGCTGAATTGGATTGGAATAACTATTGCATTCTTCCAGATCTGCCTCTGAAGTTGTAGAACTTTGCTGTTTGTTTCATGAGAGATGGTGCCATTCGCGGGTCCATTTCCAAGATTAGAATCGAGATTAAGTGATATATGAGCTGGTGTGATAGACTGGAAAAGAAAAAAATTTGACTTCGCAAATCCACCTTAAAAAAGAGCATGAATTTCCATTCACTTAGTGAAATTTGAAATGGCAAACCTGACCACAGTTCTCGATTTGTTGCTCTTTCACAAATGGAACCTTGGAGATTTCGCCTTTGTAGAGAAATGAAGGCAGAAACGTTTTATGTGAATCATTCTTTACCGAAAAAAAAAAAACGTTTTATGTGAATCACGCTTCTCTATTGCAGCCTGAAGACATTATAGCTTCTGCAACCATTGTCGAGAATCCAAATTGAGACAAATCAAAGCAGAGACAAGAATTGCCAAAACCCATGGGGGAAGAAGATGTTTACACGAAAGATGGAACGGTGGACTACAAAGGCAACCCTGCCAACAAAAAGAAAACTGGAACATGGAAGGCCTGCCCCTTTATTCTAGGTACTTCACACAACCACTTCCTTAAAAGAGCTTTATTGAACCTTATTCACAGAAAGAAGATGCTTATGGTATCTATATCTTATCCGTAGGCAATGAATGTTGTGAAAGGCTGGCATACTATGGCATGAGCACCAATCTGGTGCTTTACTTCAAGATCCGCTTACATCAACACAGTACAACCGCTTCTAACAATGTTACGAACTGGGGAGGAACGTGTTACATCACTCCTTTGATTGGAGCTTTTTTCGCCGATGCCTATCTAGGGAGATATTGGACTATAGCGTGCTTCTCAATTATCTATGTTCTTGTAAGTCGCATTTACATATTTTTCCTCATCTGAGTACTTGATAATCAACCTGTGCAGTTTGTGCTGCACAAATGAGGGGTTCCGCATTCTTTGTTGAACATTCACAAATTCAGCTTACCAACCAGAACAGATAGCATACTCTAACAATCAATCAAGATTCGGCAAGCCTTACTTATTATATCATTATACACAGGGGATGACACTGCTGACGCTCTCGGCATCAGTCACGGGACTAAAGCCAACCTGTACAGGGCAAGATAATTGCCACGCTACGAATATCCAAAGCGCAGTGTGCTTTATAGCGCTCTATCTCATAGCCCTGGGGACTGGAGGGATCAAGCCTTGTGTCTCATCCTACGGAGCCGATCAATTTGATGATGCTGATGAGGCTGAAAAGAAACGCAAGGGTTCTTTCTTCAACTGGTTTTATTTCTCAATCAATATAGGCGGACTCATTGCGGCCTCTGTTTTGGTCTATATACAAGACAATGTGGGTTGGGGATTGGGTTTCGGCATTCCAGCAGCTGCTATGGCAATTGCAGTTTGTACTTTCTTTTCGGGCACTCGCCTCTATCGTAACCAAAAGCCTGGAGGGAGCCCCCTCACGCGTCTCTGTCAAGTGGTGGTGGCATCCTTCAGAAAATATCATGTGGCGGTACCAGCTGACAAGTCTCTCCTGTATGAGACTGCAGACGCCGAGTCTGTAATCAAAGGAAGCCGCAAGCTTGATCATACCCAAGATTTGAGGTTAGTGCTTCAAATTGCATCTGTGTGATTACTCTGTTCAACCTTTCTTAGATCAGGATTCCTCAATTCATTCAGGTTAAATTAGTCAGTCACTTGAGTTGGTTGAAAGTGAGAAATCCCAATATATCTCTTAATCGTGCAGCACATATTGGATCAATTGCATGATTGTTAGTTCCAAGGTTATACTGCTGTTTATGTGAGACAGTTAGGATACAAATCCTAAGATCAACTCTGATCCTCGAGAGATTTGCTATCTTCATCAAATTTATAGTGGCGAAATTTTATTTCTGCAGTTGCTCTACTTTATGAGTTGAACCATTTCATTTTAATAATGCTAGGATGCTTTACATTTCAAGATATCCTTGAGCACACTCGCTTGTCCTAACATTAGTGTCTTTTCATTCTCTCAATCTGCAGTTTCTTTGACAAAGCTGCTGTGGAAACACAAACCGATCACATTAAGGAACCCGTGAATCCATGGAGGCTGTGCACCATCACCCAAGTGGAGGAGCTAAAGGCGATCATACGGCTGCTTCCTGTATGGGCCACCGGAATCGTCTTTGCCACTGTGTACAACCAGATGAGTACCTTGTTTGTTTTACAAGGCGCTACTATGGACCCTCACGTTGGAAATTCTAGCTTCAAAATTCCACCAGCCTCTCTCTCTATCTTTGACACCCTCAGCGTCCTATTCTGGGTCCCTGTATACGACCGCATCATTGTTCCAGTGGCAAGGAGATTCACGGGTCACAAAAGCGGTCTGACCCAACTGCAGAGAATGGGGATTGGCCTCTTCATATCCATCTTCGCCATGATATCGGCAGCAATACTAGAGGTCGTTAGACTCAAGATGGTAAGGAGGCATGGCTACTATGATTCCACGTACGTACCGATGTCAATATTCTGGCAGGTCCCCCAGTACTTCCTCATCGGTTGTGCAGAAGTGTTCACATTCATTGGGCAATTGGAGTTTTTCTACGAGCAAGCTCCCGATGCCATGAGAAGCATGTGCTCTGCTCTCCAGCTCACCACGAATGCACTCGGAAACTACTTGAGCTCACTCCTTGTGACTATTGTCACAGCTATTAGTACAAGACACGGGAAACTGGGATGGATTCCGGACAATCTGAACCGCGGTCACCTCCATTACTTCTTTTGGCTCTTGGCGGTCCTCAGCGTGATCAACTTGGGAGCTTTTCTCTTGGTAGCGAGGTGGTACACGTATAAGAGGGCGGTGGGGACGCTCCGCTGAAAGTGCAGGTCTCTTCCAGCCCAAAAACTTGTTTCCACAGCGACCTCAGTTTGGAGCGTGACTTAAACAGATGTCTTGATTGACATCTGCTTCGCCGGTTCAAGCTAAAGAATGGCCTGCTTGAAGTGAAGTACATGTTTCTACTTTCTGTTGTGTGTATGAAAAAACAACTGGTTACCAATTGCTTCGTCGTGTCTTTGTGTAATCTAAGAATCAAAATGGAAGTGAAAGTAAAAGTACAGCAAAATCTATTTTCTCGCGTTTGCTTTTCACGTCAGATTGCGCTTTAGTCCTGTGCAAAAATTGTTTTTCCTTCGGTCCTTGTTGCTCAGCTTTTTCTATTGCTCAATGTAAGTTGGGTTCATTTAGTAACAATTATTCATTCAGTGGTGGGCAGTGTCACGTCGGATCAAATGTTTGAGGCAGGAGTCCTGGGGAGACCCGACAGATGGCGACACGAAACAAACGATCGCAATGTCTTCTATGTTCTTGCACGAGTAGACATTGTGCATGTTCAAGCCTTGAATCAGTTTAGAGGATATTTCCTCCTATCAGAAGCATCGTTTACTTCTCCCCCAACGTGGGCCATTTTTGTCAGAAATGAACAACAGCTACTTGTTGCCTCTTGCTTTGAGGATGCAAGGCCCCGAATTCTAAAAAGTGGCAAACCAAAAATACGTTCCACCCAAACAAAGTGCAGAAATAAACACAAGTGATAATAACAACAAGCGAATACCAGTGAACCGAATTTATTTCGACTGGGCTTGGGTGGGGTGCGCAAGGCAAGGGCTGCAGTGCAATGCCCGAGCAACGCTTGAGAAGCCCAGTAGCAAGCTACCGTGGTGGCCTCTCCCCCTAGAGAAATTAATTTAATATCATGTGGACCGATGGCCCACGTATCAGATATTAAACTGATAAGAACAGATACTACACTTGATCTTAGCCAAAAGGCCGAGAAAGGTATGCTTGGAACATTGCCTAGCCTCCTCCTTTGTGGCCTGCTCTGGTCCGTCATGCTTTTCACATTCCCTGTGTGGGACAGTCTCACCGTTTCACGAAAACCTCCGGTGGAGTTTGAGATCGAGAGAGGATTGAATGGGGTTGTATATGGCAGCGTACTGATTTTGGTTCAGAGTTCGAATCCAATCCTTACTAGAAATATTTTGCAGTCACTTGGCTTAGAAAAGCAATCGATCTGTGTGTTGTCTGTTGGCAGCGATGGAACACCGATCCATTTACTTATGATGAGGTGGAGAACAGAGGGAAAACTCGAAAACTAGAAACGCTAGGCTTGGTGTGAAGCAAGAATCTATGGTCCTATTACTCCTGCTCTTTCGTTGTTACCCATGCGAGAGAACCCAAGAGATGCTAAAATACTACTCTGTACATATGGCTATGCCGGCCAACTAAACTGAACTGTAGTTGGTTCATTTTTTCTTTAATTAGGACAGCAGATGCAGGAAACATTTGCTCCATATGTTCTGCATTTTGAAGCCTGAACTGGTCCATTGATGACGTTGGTTGGAAGCTAATAGTCCAGTTTTCGAATTTGAGAGTTACAAGGATTGTGAGCGCATGGTTTTCGAATTTGAGAGTTACAAGGATCGCGAGCGCACGGTCACGATTCTTTAATGAACATATGGAGATAGTCACATACTTCTCTTCCTCTGAGCCCCGACATTGCCACAGGTGTTGGCTACTCTTCAGCAAGGGAAAATTCCATAAACAGGCTCTCTGTTTTAAGCTCCGACAACTCGAAGTGGTCACATATAGCCTGTTAGTCGAGAGGGTATGATTTGGCGATCAGCAGTGCAGTGTTCGGGTTCTGACATCGGTCAAATGAGATCGCTTGAAAAATGACTAAACTTGAGACTAATTCAATAGCGGGCCGGTGCTGTCAAGGAACTGATTCCATAAAACAGTAAAACTTGGAATGAATTGTGAGCATTGCTGTTATCTCAGGGTGGAATCTTTTGCACAGCTAAGTTCAGCTAGTTCAATATCTGAAGCTAATTGATTGTCGTTGGGAGACAGTTGCTAAGCGAGACATGTTTTAAGGGGCTAAGAAAAAATCAGTTGAGGAAGCCCCTCCAAAAATGGGCGTATGCCACTAGTTGTGACGAGCACATGGTATTCTTTAGTAAAAAGCGAAAGAATAGTTCGCTCCGTGGTCATCACATGGCTGCGTGATTTCCCCAATTTTACAACCTCGTCTTTTGTGACTGGCCTTGCTGCCCATGTTCTTGCCTTTCATCCAATGTGGTACGTTTCATAAGAAGAACTAGGGTGGGCTTTTGGACAAGGAGCCATGAATTTGTGGAACATTCACCATCATAAAAAGACTCCAATGCTCAGTGTATAATAGAACGGGACCACTTAGCACAGATAAACCCGAGAAACACTGACAGATCACCATTGTCTTTTGGATTCTTCGCTTCAGGAATGATGTTTGCTTGGCTTCCAACAGCTACAACCCAGTAGTTTTTCAGCAACACATGGAGGCAGAGAGTCGGAGACCGCACCCGAGAGCTTTGCGGACTAGTTAAGAAACTCAAAAGCATCGTCTTCGCGTACGAAGTAGAAAACCAAAAATATGTGTCAACTAAACAGAGTACAAAAATAAACAAAAGTGATGACAGGGTAAAACTAAAATGGAGAAGCAAATTTTCGACTGGGCTTGGGCGGGGTGCGCCTGGCAAGGGCTGTAGTGCAACTCCCGAGCGACGGGCGAGAAGCCCAGTAGCAAGCCACTGTGGCGGCCTCTCCCCCTAGAGAAATTAATTTAATATCATGTGGACCGATGGCCCACGTATCAGATATTAAACTGATAAGAACAGATACTACACTTGATCTTAGCCAAAAGGCCGAGAAAGGTATGCTTTGGAGAGTTGCCTAGCCTCCTCCTTTGTCTCCTGCTCTGGTATGTGATTCTTTTCGAATTCCCCATGTGGGACTCCTTTTCATGGTTTCCCTTCGCAAAATGAAGAACCATAGCTGACTTGGAAGACTCATGAAAACCTCCAGTGCCTGGCATTCTCCATATTGGACAAGTGACGAGAACTCGAAATGGGCAAAAAGATTTGGGTGAGGCAGTCCACGGTCTGGCGTGGACTGGTATGGCGTTAAACGACGAAGAAGTAAGGATGCTCGAAGCATGAACTGGGTGCCAGGATAAGTTCGATTTAAAGCTAACCAGTCCCTAGTGCGCGCCCATAAGAGAGAGAGAGAGAGAGAGAGAGAGAGAGAGAGATGTGGAAGCCGGAAGGCATTACCGAAGTAGTTGAGGAGAACATACGTGTTGTTATCTCCACTTGTAAGAGCTTGAAGATTGGATGGAGGACGGTGATGGATGTCACATTTAACCAATTTTAGAGAGGCTGATATTTGACAAGATGCTGGAGTTTGGATTACGTTGCATTCAAACTGCTTTTGAGTACTAAATGTGAAGCATCTTTGTGATGAAGGAAGCTATCTGAAATTTTGCTCCAGCATTTGAGTTTTTTGCTTTTGTCTCTAGGAGAGTTCCCTAAGGTTAAGAGAGTCCCTCCAAAATAATGGAGGACGCCACTAACTTACGGTGAACACACGGAAACGGTACTCTCTCATCGAAGGCAAAAGAAAAGAACAGGTCACTCCGTGCTCACCACACGGCCACCCGATTCTGGCAGATGACCTGATTGGGATTTTTTCGAGCAGATCCCTGTCAAACGTGTCTCTTCTCCATTCAACTTAGGACTTCCTATTTCCTGGGATTCTGATTATTGGCATCAGGTGTTTGGCTACTTTTAGACGAAGGTACAAGTCCAAACAAAGTCTCTTATGTGGTTTATGCTCTTGCAACTCCAGAGTCATCTGTGGGCTGATCCTTTGTGCTCGGCGGTGCATTACCGGCATTTGCCACAGAGAAAGTTAAGATGATGTCAGCCTTTCCATGGTCGATGCTCAACAGAAATAGGTAACTTGAATATGTCAAAGCTTGCAGAATTAAGTGTTGAAATTGCTTTCACCGCTTCCAAAGTAAGGGTTCCATACACTGTCAAACACAGAACATAGTCATATTTTGAACACTATTTTAGGAGCTCCCTCAGTTGAAGAAAACTCTCCAAAAATAGGCTTATGCCACTGATTGTGGCGAGCACACGGTATTCTTTAGTAAAAGGCGAGAGAATAGTTCGCTCTGTGCTCACCACATGGCTCTGACTTGTGGCTGAAATACTTCGGTATTTTTAATGTTTGGCAAATATGTTGATGTTTATAGTGCAATTTTTCCTTGTTGCACATTGACAGATTAAACATGTGGCTGAAATCTTCTGTTCCCCTTGATTAGGTTTCAACTCACACTTGATTCTCTGCCAAATACGTCGGACTTTGTTGGAAATTTTGACGATAGAGCATTTCAGCAGTTCTCTAGGCCCAGAACTCGACGATCTTACAAAATGCCAGTTCTAGCCAACACCAGAATTGAAGAGTCTGTATTAGACTTGTGTTATCTAAAGGATGATAGTGCAAGTGATACAAGTGACTACTCAAAATATGGCTCTGACTCTGAAAAGAAGCGTGAGGACATTGCTCCTGACCAAAGTATTGTTTCTAGCTGCTATGCTTCCAATGCTTTCGAGACGCAAGATGTCGGAGAAGTACAGGTACTTTAGGCTCAATTCTGACATTGTTGATGACTATGTGGAGTCTTTGAAACATTTTCTTTCTCAGCATGACGAGAAGCTCATGCGTCAATTCCTTCGACTTATGCAAGTTGTTAAATATGTCTCGAATTTTATGTATTCGATTCGATTCATCACCTGACCTGATATATTTTTGTGCAACCCAAAAGTAGAGAAAAAATTGAGATTCAATTCGTGACATGGAGAAATTTATGAGCCGTGAGGTTTTGTTAAGTTATTTTTTGACTTCTGAAAACTGTACTCTTTTTTATTATAGTGGAATCTTGTTTTGCCTCGCCCGTGAACGTAAATCACCTTGTGATCGAACCACGTAAATCCTTGTGTTCTGTATTTGTTTTTCCGCAGTTGTTTCCAACACAAGTTCTGATTGGGCCGAGGAAATGTCTACTTGTTGCAAGAAGCTTTTTTCCATTCTTGCCCTAGATTTCTCATGCTTGCTGTCCTCAGAAAACCCGGAAGAGATATGTTTTCTGGTAGATAAGCTCACAGGTGATCCCATCGTGACTGTTGACAAACTGCTCAAGTAAATGTTGGTCGAAGAAATCCTGGATTGGTGAGCAGGCTCACATATTTTTTGGAGATATTCAGGCCAAGAAGGACAAGTATTTGTCTGTTAAGAAAGAGTTGAGTGAGCTGAAGAGGAGAGGAGAGGATTTGCTGTCTCAGATAGATTCCAATTCGTGGGTTGTGCAACAAATTGATGAACAAATTCTCAGCTCCAATCTTGGTGAGCCAAAGTTGTTAGCAGACTCGAGTTGAAGAAGGTGGCAATTGATGGGATAATCGCTGAGCGAAAAATCATGGCAGACTCAATATTGACTGTGTCACCAGAGATTCAAACTGCCAGTGCTGAAATCCTGGGATTGGAACTGAAGAGAACTTAAGCCAAGCCAGTTGACTGAAATCCTCGATTAGTATGCACCCGTCACAGGCTTTTCCTTTGAGAAATCTGTCTAAAGTTCAAATTTACGACGTGGACATGCATTCCAGTTTCTTCTGCACGGTTTCTACTGCCAGTTTCTACTATAACAATCAATCAAAGCGTCAGAAAGCTCTACTTGTATCATGCAAGAATCAAAATGGAAGTGAGTAAAAGCATAATGCAATCTATTCTCTCTCAATGCTTTTCACGTTGAATTGCTTTCCCAGCAGGCCTAGTTGCGCAGCCTTTTCTATGCTTTAATGTAAGTTGAGTTCATGTAGTAACAACTGTCAAGTGGTGGGCAGTGTCATGGTTGATCAAATGTTTGAGGCAGGAGTCCGACCCAACAAACGACTAGAATGTTTTTGCGTTCTTGCACGTCAAGAGGAGACTTCCAACTTCGACCCACTGGATCTTTCCTTTTCGAGCCTTCATCAGAGTATCAGAAGTGCAAAACAAACAGAAGTTACAGTACTAGGTGATTGCTTGATAAGCAAACATATTTATACTGGGCTTGGGTGGGGTGCGCCTGGCAAGGGCTGCAGTGCAACGCCCAAGCGACGCGCGAGAGGCCCAGCAGCTAGCTACTGTGGCGGCCTTTCCCCCTACAAAAATGAATTTAATATCATGTGGACCGATGGCCCACGTATCAGATATTAAACTGATAAGAACAGATACTACACTTGATCTTAGCCAAAAGGCCGAGAAAGGTATGCTTTCCAATGTCGCCTCGCCTCCATTTTTGTCCCCAGCTCTGGTATGCGATTCTTTTCGAATTCCCTATGTGGGACTCCTTTCCAGGGTTTCTCTTCGCCAAAAAGAAGAAGAACCATAGCAGACTTTGAAGACTCACGAACACCTCCAGTGAAGTTGAGATAAGAGAGGATTGAAACAGAACATGTCGGCAGCCCGGAGATGGCAGCATACTGATTTTGATACGGCACTGATATTTAATAGATAATGGTTGCAAAAGAACGCCTTGCCTGCTTACTGCCTAGTGCCCTGGTATTCTCCATATTTTCCAAGTGACAGAGAACTCGAAATGGGCAAAAAGATTTGGGTGAGGCAGTCCACGGTCTGGCACGGACCGTTATGGTGTTAAACCATGAAGAAGTAAGGATGCTCGAAGCCTGAACTGGGTGCCTGGATAAGTTCGATTTGAAGCTAACAAGGCCCTAGTGTGCGCTCATGAGAGAGAGAGAGAGAGAGAGAGATGGAAGCCTGAAGGTTTTACTAAGTAGTTGAGGTTAACATACGTATGTTAACCTTTGACCAATTTTTAGAGATACTGATAATTAACAAGATGCTGGAGTTGCATTACGTTGCATTCAAGCTGCTTTTTCCGTACTAAATGTGAAGCATCTTTGTGATGAAGGAAGCTATCTGAAATTTTGCTCGGGCATTCGAGTTTTTCGCTTTTTGTCTCTAGGAGAGCTCCCTAAGGTTAAGAGAGCCCCTCCAAATATTGGAGGACGCCGCTGAACACACGGAAGTGGTACTCTCTCATAAAAGGCGAAAGCGAAAGAAAAGAATAGTTCGCTCCGTGCTAAGCACACGGTTGCCTGATTGTAGCAGATGACCCGATTGGGATTTTTTTGAGTGGATCCCTGTCAAACGTGTCTCTTCTCCTTTCAACTTACGACTTCCTATTTCCTAGGATTCTGATTATTGGCATCAGGTGCTTTGCCACTTTTAGACCAAGGTATAAAAGTCCAAACAAAGTCTCTTCTGTGGTTTATGCTCTTGCAACTCCAGAGTCATCTGTGGGCCGATTGCCGATCGGCGGTGCATTATCGGCGTTTGCCACGGCAAAAGCTAGATGATGTCAGCCTTTCCATGGTCGAAGCTCAAAGGCAAAATAATCAACGAGGTTACTTGAATATGTCTTAGTACGCAGAATTAAGTGTTTAAATTGCCTGCGCCGCTTCATAAGCAGGCTTCCATGACCTGTCAAACACAGTGGAGGTTTCAATGAATATTATCAAGAACACCTAGTCATATTTTGATTTTGAACTATATTTTAGGAGCTTCCTCAGTTGAAGAAGCCCCTCCAAAAACTGGAGTATGCCACTGATTGTGGCGAGCACACGGTATTCTTTAGTAAAAGGCGAAAGAATAGTTCGCTATGTACTCACCACATGGCTGCGTGACTCTTCGTTGCGGACGACCTCATGTTTTTGTGACCGGTCTTGTTGCTATGTTCTTGCCTCTTTCCCTATGTGGGACGTAGCTGCTACCGCTGGTGGGATCATCTTCGAATGTTGGAGTGGAGCATTTCATCCATTTAACTTGTATCAGCACCTATCGGGTCCTTTTTGGTTTCTCAAATGGGAGCCAAGATCAGAAACCATGGCGGTGAATCGACAGGATTATATTGACAGTGAGTATAGGAAACGAAATGGTAGTCCCCATTTGCTTCGAGTGAGGTTTGCACGTTCAGAAACACAGCGTCTTCGGACCCAAGATGAGTCCTCAACTTTCAGAGGAGATAGTGCAGTATAAAGCTGTAAAATCTAACGGTGGGCCTCCAGGCGAGTTTGCACGTTCTTTGGATCGGCAGAAGGAAACTCAGTTTCCGGTTGAACGGTTGAGATTGTGAGGAACTTAACGAACTAGGAAATCAACTGAATTGCTGCGAAAGAAAGAGGAGGACGACTTGCCGCTCTTATCCAGA
Organism: Syzygium aqueum; assembly: GCA_031216185.1. Taxonomy (NCBI): domain Eukaryota; kingdom Viridiplantae; phylum Streptophyta; class Magnoliopsida; order Myrtales; family Myrtaceae; genus Syzygium; species Syzygium aqueum. The sequence goes on from CM062240.1 coordinate 18,609,162, forward strand.
ACCTCCTTCAATGAATTCTAGACTAGAGTATTGGGGAAGCCCTTCCAAGAGTGGGTATGTAGTCAGATATCACATGAAGCCTGGTTAAAGAGCTGAACTTTGTACGTCGGTGAGACATTTTCGCCATCTTACATCATCCATGCACGCCTTAGCTACTCCAATATGGGGACAAACCAGATGTTTATACACTGAAGTTGGGCTCGCTCACTCATTGCACCGCAGTCTTCAAATTTTAAGATTCGACGAATCAAAACTAAATGCTCCATTACATCCTTCCATGGGCTTCACAAGGTTGCTGAATTTCTGTTGAAGGTTTGTGCTGCATGAAATAGTAGATATTGTGGAAGAACAAAAATTAGTCCGAAGGCAATGCACAATGCGGAGATATCTAAAACTGAAAGCACACTTGATGCCTCAAATCCATTCACAAGTTTTTGTGAAGTGTCCATATCTATGGTGAAAAGATATAACAGAGCTAGCACATATTCAAACAAGATTTGCGTCATTTGGAAGGTGAAACATCTGTTGTATCACAAACCACCGCAAGGAAAGGATGTGCACTGCATCAACCATAAGGCATTATTGGCCTTATGAAACATTTGAATAGTTACAGACATACAACTGATTTTACCTTGCTCACTGGCCTAGTTGTCGGCTAATCATCTTAGAATCTCCCTCAAGCAGTATCCATTTCCATGAAATCGCAAATATCAATGTGTAAAGATCCTTCCTTGCCTTCTGTTGCAATTTTTCCGGGTTGCACTTTGGCAGATTAAACATGTAGCTGAAATCTCCTGTTCCCCTTGATGAGATTTCGATTCACGCTTGCTTCTGTGCTGAATATGCCGGACTTTGTTGGACACTGACATTAGAACGTTTCCGCAGTTGGGGACAGAACTCAATGAACCTACAAAACGCCAGATCAAGCCAACACTGGAAATGAAAATGAAGAGCCTGTAGTGGACTTGTGTTATCTAATGGTTGATAGTACAAGTGATACAAGTGAATACTCAAAATAGGGCCGACTCTGAAATGATGGTGAGGGCGCTGCTCCTGACCAAAGTATTGTTTCTAGCAGCTATGCATAGAATGCTTTCAACGCAGAAGATGTGGGAAAGTCCAGGAACTTCAGGCTCGGTGCTGTGAAGATGATGCCGTTCGAAGTCTTTGAAACATATTCTTTCTCAAGCTCAGCACCAACTCCATCGACTGATGCAGGTTCTGATTTGGCAGAGAAAATGTCTACTATCGCAAGAGGCTTCCATTCTTGTCCTGGATTTCTCATGACTGTCGTCCTCAGAGAACCCGGAAGAAAGCTTCCATTCTATCCCGTATTGCCAAGCAGATAACCAAAAATACGTACCAAGCAAAATGAACAAGATTTATTATGATCAGGCCAACACAATGCTGGACAAGCAAATTTATTTAGACTGGGCTTGGGTGGGGTGCGCCAGGCAAGGGCTGCAGTGCAACGCCCGAGCGACGCTTGAGAAGCCCAATAGCAAGCTACCGTGGTGGCCTCACCCCCTAAAAAAATTAATTTAATATCATGTGGGCCGATGGCCCACGTATCAGATATTAAACTGATAAGAACAGATACTACACTTGATCTTAGCCAAAAGGCCGAGAAAGGTATGCCTTCAACTTCTGCCAGGCCTCCTCCTTTGTCCCCTGCGCTGGTCCGTGCTGCGTGTGGCGTGCCCAATGTGGGACTCATGAGAACCTCCAGTGCAGTTGAGATGAGAGAGGACTGAAACAGAACACGCTGGCGGTTCGCATGCGGCGGCTAATGATGTTTGGTTCAGAGTTCGAATCCAGTCCTCACAAAGAAAGCTTTTGCAGTCACTTGACTTGGCTTAGAGACAGCAATCGATCTTTCATTGTTACCCGTGCGAAAGAGCCCAAGAGATGATCAAGTACCACTCTATATATGAATAAGCAAAGCCGACTAAACTGAATCAGAGTTCGCTTATTTTTTTTTTTATTAAGGACAGCTGTTGCGAGAAACAATTGCTCCATAGGTTATGCATTTTGAAGCACGAACAGGTCCAGTAATAACGTTGATTTTGAAGCTAACAGTCTGGTTTTCGAGCCTGAAAGTTCCGAGGATTGCGAGCGCACGGGACACAGCGTTCTTTATCGAAAGCCTCAGCGCACGGGACACAGCGTTCTTTATCGAAAGCCTCATTCATGCTCCTGTTCATCTTCCTCTGGGTCCAACATTGCCACAGGTGTTGGACTACTTCTCAGCAAGGAAAGCCTCCATAAATAGGCTCTCCGTGGTTTCAAAGCCCTTACAACTTGAAGATAGTCGCATACCCGGTTAGTCAAGAGGGTGTGATTCGGCGCATGACGGTGCAGTGTTGGGGTTCCGACGTGGTCAAACGAGGTCACTTGAACAATGGTTAAGACTTGAGACTAATTGAACTGCAGGGCAATGCACCTCAAGGAACAGAGTCCATAAAAACACTGAAACTTGGAATGACTTATGAGCATGCTGGTATCTCAGGGTGGAGACAGATTGACATCATGAATCTTAAATTAAGTGGGTGATAAACTAGAATACGTCAATACGATACGGTAATAACATTTTATTGTATTGCTAGTAATTAATATATTTTTTATAAATGTTATACAGAAGGGATAGATTAGCGGGCCGGAACAATTTTTCATGGGCCAGGGCATTGCAGGACGGAATTTCCCTAGTTCCATGCTTGTCCCTAAAGTCTATGATCAAATCTTACTATCAAGGATTCTACATCATTGAAACATTTTTGCCATCTTATGTAATTTCTACATGCCTTTGCTGCTCTCCACGAAAGGGGCTCAAACCTAGAGGTGAACGGTTCTATGTTTCTTACAAGTTCCACATGGAACTTAGAATACAGGTTTCTCATTTTTTGAAACCTAGAACCTATCTGTCGGAACCTGGAACGAGGGTCTAATAAGTTCTTTTTTTTATTGCATTTTTAGTTAAACAAAACAAAAATGAACGCAACAATACTGAAAAAGCTTGTCATTCATCAAAAGAATACAAAAGACTAATTTTCCTAGCATTATGATTCAAATAAATATACTTAAAATGAGAAATCATTGCATGATTCCATATTAAGGGTGAGCAATTTCATGTTCCATATAGGTTCCACCCATGATAATAAGTTCCTCATTTCTTGAAACTTGGAACCTACCCTATCACGGGTTCGAAAGTCAATTCCAGAGTCTACTCATATTCCACCCGTATTATTAATTGAACAATTGCAATGAATCATCATATTTAATAACCACCACTTACTGTTATGATCCATATAACCATAACTTATATTTAGATACATGAAGAATATGAAACATTAACAAGTCATAAAATGAAAGCTCAGACTAGTGATTCCAGATTATATACTCATTATCTAATGCCATGAAACACCATAAGATCACGAAAAGATAGATTCAGGTTTCAGATTCCACCTATCTAGAATCTGGAACTTATCTGTCGAAACATGAAACCTAGAACTTACCCTGCATACATTAGAAAATGGAACCTACAGGTTTCTATTAGTCAGGTTCTTAGGTTTCAAGGTAAAACCTGGAACCGTGCTCACCCCTACTTAAACTTGATATCTATAAAAGTCAGGTTCTTAGGTTTCTTCTTAAACCTGATATCTATAAAAGTCAGGTTCTTAGGTTTCAAGGTAGAACCTAGAACCATGCTCATCCCTACTTAAAGGCTCATCCCTACTTAAAGCCGATATCTATAAATTGGAGGTTGGCCTGTACCCGCGAGGGAAGAAGTGTGCGCTTAAAAACTTGTGTTTTTAAGAAACTATCCAACGTGTCTCTTCTCCTAACTCCAAACAAAGCCTCTTCTGTGGTTTATGCCCTTGCAACTTCAGCGTCATCTGCAGACCCAAGGCTTTGAACATGTCAATGCCACATAAATCTAAATTTGCAGAATGCTAGTTTTGAAAGCAATTTGCGTAATGTGCAAGTGTTGAAACTGCTTTCGACGCTTTCCAAGAACGCCTAACCTTTGTTATGCTATGCATGAACAGTTTCTCAACTCTATTTTAGGAGCTCCTTCAGTTGAGGAAGCCCCTCAAAAATTTGGCGTATGCCACTAATCATGGCAAGCACACAATATTCTTCAGTAAAAGGCGAAAGAATAATTCACTTTGTGCTCACCATATGGCTGCGTGATTTTAATTGGCGGCCGACCTCATGTTTTTGTGCCTGGCTTTGCTGCCATGTTCTTGCCTTCTATCCTATGTGGGACGTCAAAGCTGTTCGTATCGTACTGCCACTGCTGGTGGTGTCATCTTGGAATATTGGAGTGGAGCCTTTCATCCATTTTAACTTATATCGGCACATATCGGGTCCTTTTTGGTTTCTCAAATGGGAGCCAAGATCAGAAACCATGGCGGTAAATCGACAATATCATATTGACAGTGAGTATAGGAAACGAAATGGTAGTCCCCATTTGCTTCGAGTGGGGTTTGCACGTTCAGAAACGCAGAGTCTTCAGACCCAAGATGAGTCCTCGACTTTCAGAGAAGAGATTGAGTGTAGTATAAAGCTGTAAAATCTAACGGTGGGCCTCCATGCGAGTTTGCGCGGTCTCCAGATCAGCAGAAGGAAACTCAGTTTCTTGTTGGACGATCGAGATTCGCGAGAAACTTAAAGAACTAGGAAATCAATTGAATTGTTGCGGAAGAAAGAGAAGGACAACTTGCGTGCTCTTATCCCGAACCTCCTCCTTCGATAAATTCTGGACAAGAGTTTTGCAGAAGCCCTTCCAAGAGTGGTATGGAGTCAGATACAACAAAAATCTCATGAAGCTTGGTTAAAGAGCTGAACTTTTGTATGTCGGAGATGTTTTTGCCATCCTACATCATCTCTCCATGCCTAAGCTACCCCAAAATGGGGACAAACCTGATGTTTACACACTGAAGTGGGGCTCACTCATCATCGCAGCGCAGTCTTCAAATTTTAATATTCGATGAATTATAGCTATATACTCGGCATCCTCCAATGGACTTTACTGCTTGAAATTCAGCGGCCATAGTTAAAGGTTGCTAAATTTCTGTTGAAGGTTTGTGCTGCATCAAATGGTAGAGATTGTTGGAGAAAACAAGAAAGTAGTCCAGAGGCAATGCACAGCGCGGAAGATAACTAAACTGCAAGCAAACTTGATGCCTCCAGTCCATTCACAAGTTTCTGCAACGTGTCCGTATCCATGGTGAGAAGAGATAACAGAGCTAGCGCATATTGGAACAAGATTTGCATCGTTTGAAAGTGAAACAACATCTGCAGTATCACGAACCACTGCAAGGAAAGCACGTGCACTGCGCCAACAACACGGCATTATTGGCCTTATCGGGGATTTGAATATCTGCAGACATACAGCTGATTTTACCTTGCTCACTGGCGTAGTTGTCCTGTAATCATCTTAGAATCTCCCTCAAGCAGTTTCCATTTCCATGAGGTCATACATATCAATGTGTAAAGATCCTTCCCAGCCTTCTGTTGCAATTTTGCCTCGTTGCTCATTGACAGATTAAACATATGGCTGAAATCTCCTGTTCCCCCTGACTCTCTGCCTTCTGTGTAAACGTTCACAATTGACTCTCTGCTGAATACGTCGGACTTTGTTGGGCATTTTGACATTAGAAAGTTTACACAGTTCCCCAGGCACAGAACTTGAAAATCTTACAAAATGCTAGCTCGAGTCAACCTAGAGATGAAGAGTCTGTAATTGACTAGTCTAAAGGATGATAGTACAAGTGATACAACTGAATACTCCAAATATGGCTCTGACACTGAAAATGATCGAGGACATCTTTCCTCAACAAAGTATCGGTTCTAGCTGCCATGCGTCCAATTCTTTCAACGCACAAGATGAGGCAAAAATTCAGGAACTTCGAGGCTCAATTCTGTGAAGATGTTGATGACTATTTGAAGGCTTTGAAACATCTTTCTCAGCACCATGATGAAGCTCATGCGCCAACTCCTTCGACTTATGTAGGTTCCAATTTGGCAGAGGGAATGCCACTTATAGCAGAAGCTTTCTTCCATTCTTGCCCTGGATTTCTCATGCTTGCTGTCCTCAGAGAACCTGAAAGAGATACCTTTTTTGGTAGATAAGCTCGCAAACAGTTGATCAACTGCTTAAGTTGAAATTGGTCGAAGAAATCCCAGATTGCTGAGCAGGCTAACAAATTTTTCGGAGATTTTCAGGCCAAGGAGGACAAGTAATTGTCTATGAAGGAAGAGTTGAGTGAGCTGAATAAGAGAGGAGGGAATTTGCAGTCTCAGATAGATTCCAAGTCATCAGTTGTGAGAAATCGACGAACAAATTCTCAGCTCCATTCTAGGCAAGCCGAAGTTGTTAGCCGCCTCGAGAAGGCAGCTATTTACTGAGCAAATCATAGCGGACTCAATGTCCACTGTGTCGCAAAAGATTCAGACTGTCAGTGTTGAATTGCTGGGATTGGAACTGGGGAGGAAAACTTCCGACAAGCAAGTTGGCTGAAATCCTCGATAAGTATGTGCCGCTCAAAGGCTTTTCCTTTGAGAATCTGTCAAAAGTTCAAATTTACGACGTGGACATGTATTCCAGTTTCTACTTCATGGTTTCAGCATATCTGAATCTCTCACAAAAGCGTCGAAACCCAGCCAAATGTCTCATGCGCATTGCTCATTAAATTAGCCGTATTGGGCAAACTACACAGCAGCATAGCAAAAACACAGTTGAGTGATGACAGTAGGAATGTTTCCTAGCAACAAAAAGAAAACTATGAACGACACTAACGGTATATCTAACTTTTTTTAATAACAGAACTCATGAATGTAGTAGTAGTGACCACCGTCCGAGCCTCTAGGTAAGTTGGGAACCAGATACGAAGGAAAATGTTTTTTTTTTTTGGTAAAGAGTTACGAAGGAAAAATGTTTCCTTCTACTTCTCCATAAGTTTTCTGGGTCATCACAGAGAAAAAATTCTTATTCGGCCATTTACTTATGATAAATGCATCAAAGAAAGAGGGAGAGTGAGCCCGCAAATTCCACGGTAAGAAAATTCACAACGCAATCACACAGTCCATGGAGTCGACTTTATGTACATGAGATGTCGACAAAAACTTTGCTTCACCAGAAAGGACTTTTCTTGCTTCCTTCCACATGTTGATGGCCCTAAGTAAATCCGCCAAAAAAAATATCAAAATCATAGAAAAGAAAGGACGCCAAAGAGTTGGCAATTGCATCTTTGCTATTTGAAGAAGGGAACTGATGACATACACCGTTCTTATAACTAACCAGGAAGAAGAAAGAAATACACAGATTTTGCATGTCTTTACAGTTTACAGCACAGAATTCTTTTTCGACAACAGATACAGCACATTACACAACACCCTTTGCTAAAGTGTGCGCTTTCCGCAGCCTACTCTTGACAGATTTACTTCCATAGCTCCTTGATGGAGTCAAGTAAAATCTTAGCAGGCCGTTGTCAACATTGTTCGGAGAGTACTTCACACTGCGATTCCTCGTCAACGGAGACTCCTCCCTAATCCTCAAGCCGATCCCTCTGCTCTCAGCGACTCCTGCACCATTCAAAGATCCAGGCCCATCAATCGTAGGGGAGTTCCGACCATAACTGCAGTTGATCCTCCGGCTTAGAGCACCATCTGCTTCTCCATTGGAGACTCGTGGCAGCTGTTCTTCCAAATTTTCAGCAGCATGACTTTCCTCAACAATGCATTTGCGCTCACTCCTTTTCTGAATCAAACCCCAGACATTCCATGCTTTTCGCCAAGCAGGCAACTTCTTGAACTGTTTCTGATCAACCCCTCCAGCAATAGAACCACCATCCTTTGATGCAGACTCGGTACTCTCCGTCCTATCATCGTTGCTGGACTTTGAGCTCGAACCCCTCAATTCTTCCTCCGCAATGAGCAATTTTGCCCCATAAAATAATTCTGTGGATGCAGGAGAGATCTTCATAGTCGATACCAACTTCACATCATCAACATCCACTAAACTTCCCTTCCTAGTGGAATTCAACCGCTCGAAACTCCTCCTCCGCCTCTGTGAACAAAATGGCTCCTTGTAATAATCCCTCGTCTGAACAGACCCACCGGGGCTCCTCCCACCCTCCTCATTCACCACCTTCAATTTGTCTTCAACCAAAACCCTGTTCTTGAAACCAATATCGATCACCTTCACGTCCTCTAGAAACGACACCATCGGATTGAGCCGCGGGTACTGATAACTCCTCCCGACCAAATACCCATCCCAAGATGCCCTCGGCTCGTCGAAGGAGCACCTCACTTCATCGACCGAGACCCTACGAGCATCAACCGACAGTCTCGGATCCGTATCGCACGATCTTCTTCCCGATCTATACTCTCCGACCTCAGATTGTGCTTCCCTCAACTTCCTCAGACTGATCTTCCCTGTCGCATCCGCTGCAACCCTCAGATCGTCACCATTACCACCACATTGCTTCTTCATATTCTCCTTCCGGTGCCATTTCCCCAATCTCCGCCGAAACACAGATGCTGCCTCCAACAAACCCCTGATGTTCTTCCTCGTCTGCTTCTTGCTCTGCCACTCGAGATCTATAAACTCCTTCATGGTCTTGAACTCCGCCTCATCATCGAAACCCTCGTCGACACTCCCATTATTGACAACATTCTCATTCGCTTGGACGCCTCTCACGCAAACCCTAATTTCCTCGTGCTCCTCCTCCTCCTCCTCCTCCGGCTCCCGCTCATTCTCATCCTCTTCCCTCAACCCGAACAAGGCCTCGCCTCTCTCCAATTTCTCTCCGTCGTCGAGGGTGAAAAGATCGGAGAGCGTGCTCCGGGCCCGGACGTCGCAGGATTTGCGGCGGGGCTCGGCGGAGGCGCCGGAAAGCCCGTCGCGCCTGGCGGAGGAGGAGTAGGACTTGCAGCGGCGGAGGGGGTGGCTCGGGTGGCGGCCGGCGATCTCCTGGTGGGTGGAGGGGTCGATGCCGGCGAGGCGCTCCCGGAGGCAGGAGGCGCAGAAGCCGGTGACTGGGGTGGCGGTGGGGTGGCGGGGGCAGGTGGTGAGACGGTGGCTCTGGGCTCGGCCGCGGTGGCTCATCGGCGGATCGACGGAGGGCGCGGCCGGCGCATATCAGGGAAAGGGAGGGGCGAGTGAGTGACTGAACTCGGCGAGTGGAGATCGGTGCAATTTTGGTTGGGAGTTTTTCAGGTTAGGTGAACATGCGAGTGAAGCGAAAACCTCGTATAAACCCTTTGTCCGAGTATTTATGTTTCCGTTTTGGAAGGCATTGATGTAACCGTATCCGTATGCATTTTTTGTGGTCGGTTGCTCTATACAATGGAGAAATACATGTGGGGGAAGATTGATCTTTTCTGTATTCACGACCCAATTTGATCCTTTTTCCTATTCTTTTTTGCCCCGGAGACGATCTGAAATTGCAAATCGAAATGAATGTTTGGCTTTATATTTTTACTTTACTATGATGACGATTGAACAATTTCTAGAGTAGTTTGATTAATCAACGGCATTTGATTGGACAATCTTATAAATTTGTGGTCCTCAAAATTCATTGCTCGAACTTTTTTTATAGCAATTGTTATGAAATGTGGTCTCCAATTCTTGATCCGTTTGACATTGGTTTTGATGTTGAAGATTTGATTATGTCTCGTGATTTCTTGAGGCTAGGTTTTGATATTGTAAAAAATCGATAGTCTATTACCTTCAGAAGAATGTCCAAAGGAAAATGAGCAATAAGATATAATCCATTTCGGTTCTATTTGAAATTAAAATGCATTGCCTTATTCAATTTGATTTTCATCACAATATTAAATTCTTTTTTCAATTCAATTTGGTCCGTAACTTTCCCAAACAATAATTATTCCACTCAATTTGATAAGGCTTCTGTACCAAATCAAACCAAATCGAAGAGTCCTCGCCTTATACCTCATTCCTAATTTATTGTTTTGGCACAAAAATTAAGTAAGTACCAAGCCAGTTTTTGAATTTCGGGTGACGACTTTGTGTTAGATATCTCTTTTTTATAAATGGGAAATGGTGAGAATGGATAACCAACGCTAGTGATCATTAGCATTGTGATAAGGGTCTCATGCCCGCCACCAAATGTTTGATTTGAATTATAATTATTCTAGACCACAACCTCCAACCCAAATATTTGAAGTTGGCAAGCCTGTCAAAATAAGCCCACGAAGATTCTAGCATTTGAGAAATATCTTCACATGAAATATATATATATATTGTATGTTCTACTTTAACTCTCTTTTTTCTCAGATTTTTGTTTTGCCTCTTTACAAAATGTATGAGTCAAACCCACACTTGAAACTAAATATTCTTATCCCCACCCAATTCCCTTACCACTTGGCCGCATGCCCCGTGGATCACGAAATGTGCCTGCAACTGGTCATTTTCTTGTTATCTTACCTTTATGCATTCTCTATTTAGATATGATTTGAAACCCGAGACTAGGGGTAATGACAAGTCTCCTTCTCTTGAGGTGCTATGCGCAGCACCTAAAAATTTGAAACAAAATGCCTTTTGCATTAATTTTAAATTTAAATCTTATTTACTAACTTCCTCTTTAAACATATGATGATAAACTAGGAAATATATATTATATCCGTAATATCAAAGTATTATTTCGAGTAATTCACCATAAATGGACTTTCAATTGTATAGTTAATATAGACAAGTGCCTTATGCGTGCTAAATAAAGGAAAACGGTATTATTTAGGAGTACTTCCGAAATACACTCTGACCATACTTCAAAAGAAAAAGTTTATTAAGAAAAATGTTCTCATTTTCGATATATTTATCATACACAATACAAAAGAGAGAGAGGCGGTGGTGATCGAGCACTTGCTATTAAAATCTTTACCATAATTTTTTCCATAACAAGTTAAAAAAGATTTAACTTTTTTCTTTTACCTCCTCGCTAACGTTCGATTGTACACGATAAAAAAAAAAAAAAGAGAAATTTTTGACAGCTCGTGCGAGGGGCCATCATCGATGTTCGGTATTTTTTTCGCGGGTTACGATGGCACGAGACAAGAGCCCGCGGGGACAGCCCGATTCGCGAAATTAATTCTTTAATTTTGCCGCGTCCCAATATTGTTTTTTTTTTTTGCTTCTTTTTGAAGTCAACTCCACTAAAGACTTCGACCAAAAGAACAAAAAAAACTGCCGCTCAAGACCAAAACCATCTCTGCCCTCGAAGCCCATGATGCACTTGATGCAACATCGTTGTTGGAATCTTTCTTAAATGCGGTTTTAGCAGAGGCACCGGTGAGCTATCTATCTCCTTTACTTCCCCCTCTTTTTATTGCTCTTTCTTTTTTTCTTTTTTTTTTCCAAGTCTCATTGGTTCGACCAGATGACTGCTATGTTCAACCGACTAGGCCAATCGAGATCGACTCGCCTATCTTTGAGTCGAGCTCAAATTCGAGCATCTCGTCGAGTTGGGCTTGGGCTTATCAACACTCAGCTCGATAAGCTCCAACCGTAATGGAGCCCAATTAGTCTTTCATTAGTACATAGAATAATTGTAAAGATAAATGCTAAATACTTGAAATTATATAAAGTTTGAGCTCATAAAGCTTGTGTGCGAGCTCCAATTTTATTTACGAGTTAATTGTGATGGAGTCGAGTCAAGCCTTTTGTAACCGAGTTAACCTCGAGTGGAATTTTTATACTGAGCTTGAGTCAAGTTTAGAGCATTGAGCGCGTGAGTCGAGCTTGACCTTGGTAGTATATTTACTTTACCCAACTTGATTACACTCCTACTTCGCTGACTTGATTTGTGGTACATGTTTTCTAAGTTATGATTAGACCCAATCATGTCCTTAGCGACCACAAGAGTCCAAAGAATTTTTGTGCTGCTTTGGGTGAAGGCATAGAGTGAGAAAGTTTGATCCATCACGATCCGAAAAATTGTACAAAAAAAGGTAAGGAAATTATACAAAAGCTTCTGTGAATTATTTTTCACTCTCTTGCCCCAGAACTTCCAATTATCACATGACAATTCTTGAAATTTCATTTCATCACGGCATTAACCCTTCGTTATTTTTTCTTTCAGCATCGTAATGTGCGTGAATTTTAAGAGGCAAAAGTACACTTTCATCTTATTTTTACGAAGGAAATATCTATTCTACCCTTAATTTCTGTAAATATTGGAAAAAAATATAGAAAATAAGACAAAACTAAATCAACTAAAATATCTCTGTTCTAACGCAAGGCAATAATAGAGTTTTCAGAATTTAAGGTAACAAGTCCTTTGTCTCGTGGCCCAATTTCGAATCCCCGTTGGCGTTCCTCGGGGCCCACTGAGCCCCCCGTGCTCGCACGCAGTCGCATCAAAGCTCGAAACTGTAGCGTCGTCCTCCGCCCGAGCCCGAGCCGTCGATGGAGAAGGCGAAGCAATACCTCGCCGTGAGCGACGAGGCGTCGGAGGCGGTGTCGCGCCTCGCCGTCCCTCCCCGCCGCGCCGGCGACAACCCCAGCTTCTACGAGAGCTTCTCCCTGAGGGGCCTCCGGGTCGACCGGGTCGAGCCGGGGCTCGTCGTCTGCTCCTTCAAGGTCCCACCTCGCCTCGCCGTGAGTCCCTTGAACCCTCGTTTTGCTTTTTCCCCCCGAATCGCGCGCGCTAGTCGGCGGCGATCATCAGTTCCCGGCGATGTATGCTCGAGAGAACGAGCTCGATTGTGCTGGAAAGTGTGGATGAACTTGACATGTGCTGCTGCTGGCAGACAGTGGTTACGAGAACGATGCTTTGGAATCTGGCTATGTCTTTGCAATAGTAGTTGCGATCGCGTGATCGCCCTGCAGATTTGACTTTAGTTTTGTGATTCGTGCTTTGAAATGAATTGGTGACAGGATAGGAATGGGAACTTGGCTCAAGGCGCGATCGCGACCATGGTCGACGAAATCGGGTACGCGGTGGTGCACGTTGAGGGTATTCCCATCAGTGTGTCTGTTAACATGTCGATCTCGTACCTCTGCGCCGCCAAGGTCGATGTAAGCAAGCTTTTGACTCAACCCCCTGAGGCTTAGTAGATGCTCCGAATATGTATAATGCACCTGCTTATTCTCTGGAACGTGAAAGTAATATGCGGTCTATCTTGTCTGCGTATCCGACGGGTTCTTTCGGGCTGATGGAATTAACTGAGGCTATTTGGCCACTGAACTGCTGCATCACAAAAAGTGCCTACTCGCTGCATATTTACTGTTGATTTGTTGATTGATTTATGGGGCTTTTCAAGCGCTCGACTTAGCTAATCATTTATGCACGGTCCATTTCCACTCTGACCTGATGTTGTTCGGGCTATACTGTTTTTGGATTCCTCTGTTCGCCTCAAGCAGTTGCTTAGGCCTTTTCCCAAAGTTTCATCTTTGATAGATGGCCTGATAGTTAAAGATCACAGTTGTTGGAAGGAGGATGAGTTTGTGCAGTAAGAGGCAGTTCCATGTTTTTGACATTGTCAATGATCTTTTCTTTTCTTGCCTGTTCTTTTTTTGCTATTGATAGTCCTGCATTGTCTAAATGTGGTTTGGTAGCTGTAGCTTGCCTGTTAATGAGTATTGGAACGACCAACCGGTATGCACTACCTATTCAAAGGGAACTTCTTGCTCCATCCACACCGCTAGAGCTCTTATTTGGCATATAGATGAAGTAATAAACCGAAATGTCGAGTAAGTAGCCCAATACAGCTGCATTACTAGGTGAACTGGTTCCGCAACTTTTAGACACTGGGTTCGTACCGGTTGTAACGCCAGGATTGCCTTTTGAATTCGGTTTCGTGCATATTGGACAGTGATCGATTTCCAACTTGAATTGCAGGATGAGCTAGAGATTACTTCAAAGGTTTTAGGGCAAAAGGGGGGCTATTCTGCAACCATTGTACTCCTGAGGAACAAAGCGACTGGGGAGATAATTGCTGAAGGTCGTCACTCGTTGTTCAATGCACATGCGAGTAAAATGTGAGCACATTTTTAGAGTTGGACCCGAGGAATGTGGTCTAACATGCAGATGGCGACAGAACACTGGTCTCACATATGCATTAACCTGAATCCTGGATGTGTGCCTTTACTATGGAATGTTAGTTGCATCATTGGATTGAACTCCTGGGACATCCTGTAGTTTTGAATGCCATGCGAGTGAAGTTATTTTCGGCATGTGCGGCTTATTTCGGGTTTCAGGATGTGAAAAAAGGCTTAGATGGGGGGCATCATGTATATGCTGTGAGTTGTATATACAGAAGCTTTGGATTGGTCATATCTGTATCCTTGGTTTTTCTCGATGTTCGTCTGTTCTCGTCTCCTTGTCAAAATTATCCTTGTATAGACTATTGACTATTGAGCGAAACTTGTGCATCGTCATTGTCCAGGAATTCTTTTGTTTGCATCGTTGCATGGATCTCATGACGTGCCATCGATTCGATTAGGCCATGACCTGAAAGTATCCCATCTCGAGCGGTCCGAAATTAGTATGTAATTTCTGTGACGCCTCTGGAATCCTAGACATGCGGAAACGTTCTTTTCCCTCCTGAACATTGTTCAGTGAACAATACGCCTGTCGTTTCGATTTCGCCACTGGCTTTGACACTATTATATGTACGAAGATGATTCCCATGTGTCCGACCAAGCAAGCCGAGCTTGGTCCGACTGTGGATGTGATCCAACACTCGAAAAGCCCCTGTTGTCGAGCTAAAAACCTCTCCTCCTCCGGTTGAGTCTTGTCGGAGTCGAGCTTCGAAATCAACTTTCGGAGACACCATCGCCACTTTTTCCATAAAGTAGGATTCAATGGTAAGAACAACGCGAACGAAAAAGACAGACTAAATTTCATTTTTGCGAATTTTCTATAAGAAATTTAAAAGCAATCATTAGCTTTTGATTTCAAACACTCAATTATTTATACTGCACGGAAAGGAACGATTGGTATTCGGTGTCCATTCTTGGGAAACCACACATTTCTTTTCACAATAGAATACTTTTGATAAATACATCAACTCAAAGGTAATTTGTCATTAAATTACAATGCGATAAGTTTTCGCCAAACTATCATAGACAAACTTCTTTCCTTACAATTTGATACGCCTTAACACTTGCGTAATCAGGTATGTTAATAAAAGTTATTGAAAAAATTAACCATCTTACGAGTTGGCGATTGATTTCATAAAAGAATTATCGAGTTAAAATCATATAAATGATCAATAATAAATCACTAAACTCAATATTTTAAATATTAACTAGTTTGGTTATTGGTTTCTTGATTTTTATAAGAAACACCCTAACTAAGAAAATATACTCTATGTATTTTTTTTTTGGTAAGGAACTATGTATCACTAATAATAATGAAAATGTAATATAATTAATCAATCGCGTTGCTAGCTATGCATCTCCACTGATTTTTTATATTTAAACTCTAAAACCCTCATTCGTCTTATTGATCGGCTTCTCTATTTATTTATTTTAATTTCTTTAAATCAACTACTCAAACGATATTCTAACGTCTAATCAACAAAATTATGAATTCGAACTAACATTCGAAATAGAAATCAACTTATTTAGATGCTATTATCTTATTTTATTAGTTAATAGATAGGGATAAAAACATAAATGGTCATTGAATTTTCTCCCAAAGTACAATGCTGTTCATGAACTTTTAATTTGTTCAATATGATCCATGAACTTAGCTCAATTTATAATGTGATCCATGAATTTTCAATTTATTCAATGTGGTCCATGGACATTTGGTACATGTTCAATTTAATTCTCAATATGCAATGTTGTTCTCCAGTAATTCAAGTTCATGGACAATATTGAACATTTTCATATAGCTTAATGACTAATTTAAACATGTACCAAAGTTCATGGACTACACTGAACAGATTGAAAGTTCATGGACCACATTATACATTATGTTACAGTTCTTGGACTATATTGAATAAATTGAAAGTTTGGGGATCACATTACATATTGAATCAAAGTCCATGGATAAGTTATGTCATTTTCCCTTGATAGATACTATAGATACTAAAATAACAAACTTTACAAACGTGTAAACAATCGAAAACCCAAATTACTTAAATAAAATATATTAATCTTTCATGGAGGGTAGACGTTTCCACCTCATCATACATAGTCAAGCTCTAAAAGATAAAGACGAACTGACACAAAAAAAAAAAAATTTTGGGTCGAAGAACTGACATAATTCACTTCGGAGATTTTCGAGTTCCCTGCACAGTGACGCGCCGAGACAATCTCTCCCTGCCAATTCGCTCCAGGAAGAAGAAGACCGATTGAAAAAGAACCAAGCACCACCAGCACACGCACTGCAACTCATCGGTTCGCCGCCATGGACTTCGCCTGAACTCCTCCTCCTTCCTCGTCGCCCCCCCCGCCGCCCCCGCCGCCGCCGCCGCCGATTCCTCTCGGAATGAATTCTCTCCTATCCCCTCTCCGGCGACCGCCGCTCCCCTCTCCCGCTCCTCCGAGCTGCTTCCAGAGGCCGCCGGCCAACTCCGCCGGGTCAGCCGAGCTCAGAGTTCCGTCGCGCGTCAGCGCCGTCTCGAGGCGGATATGCTTCCGGCCCGAGCCTCCGCCGAATTCCCCGAGGGCCCGGCGCGGGCGCGAGTCGGCGGAGCTGAAGCCGGAGCTCGCGGCTCGGGTTAGGGTTTCTCCGAGCGGTGCTCCGTCCGGTCCGTTGTCCGATGGGGAAGCGGTGCAGGCTCCGGGTTTTTTTGAGTTCATCACTTCGGAGAGGGTCAAGGTGGTCGCCATGCTCGCCTTGGCATTGGCCCTCTGTAATGCGGACCGGGTGGTGATGTCCGTGGTCATTGTGCCCTTGTCGCTTTCTCACGGCTGGAGCCGATCGTTCGCCGGCATCGTTCAGGTTGGGTTTCTGCTTCTCTTTGTTGATGCTGCTTTGGACAATGCTTGCTTCAGTTGTTTTGTCATGATCCAAATCGAATGCATCTGATACTTCACTTCGTTGACTGAATGCTACTGGCTCCGTATTTGCGCTTAGCTGTTAGCCTGTTAGCTCCTTGTTTCACCTAAAAAAAGAAGATCGCGCCTGCAGTTGCAAAGTATTAAGCTAAAACTAAGTGTTGTATGATTGAATTTTGGATGGGAAAAGGTCGGTAATTGCTTGGATGACCAGAGGGTTTTGGCTTATTCATTTGGATTAAAATAAATATGAAATCTTTTTTTCTGCTTTCTGCGGGGTTCAGAAACCTTTCTGTGAAGTTTCTCACTTTCTGGGTCTGGTAGTACCAAGTGAATTCTCAACCATGAGTTATTATTGGTTGGAAAGCGGACTGCTAGTTAAGTACCAATGTGACTTATCAATGCGTTTGCCCACATCTGATTACGACGGGTCTTTCTTTATCTGTTTGACATTCGATACATCCTTAATTCTTATTTTAAAATTGATTTGTCGGTCAACACTCGCCCCAGTCGTCTTTCCTTTGGGGATACTTGATATCACCAATCGCTGGAGGGGCTCTTGTGGACTACTATGGGGGTAAGGTTGTCATGGGATGGGGTGTGGCTTTGTGGTCCCTAGCAACATTTCTTACCCCATGGGCTGCTGAAGCTTCTTTATTGGCTCTCCTCGTGATGCGTGTTTTACTTGGCATAGCAGAAGGCGTGGCTCTTCCTTGCATGAACAAGATGGTCGCAAGGTAATAAACTACCAATCTGTTTATCGTCTATCTTAATAGAAAGTAATCTGTTATTTGTTACTCGTGCTTTTTGATTGATGCTTGAATATGTTGTGACAATGAAGTGATGTTTGGATTTCTTAGATGGTTTCCAGCAGCAGAACGAGCCAGAGCTGTCAGTATTGCAATGGCTGGCTTTACACTAGGAAATGCCATAGGACTCACCCTTTCTCCAATTCTTATGTCACAAGGTGGAATATATGGGCCATTCGTTATTTTTGGATTGTCTGGGTTTCTCTGGGTTTTGGTATGGTTGTCTGCAATAGCGAGCACTCCTGACCGGCATCCTCAGATATCGAAATATGAGCTAAATTACATAAGAAGTGGGAGGCATGAACCGTTGGAGCCGGATACTAAAAGCGAGACAAGTAGCATGATCCCTCCTTTTAAGCGCATGCTTTCCAAGATGCCTACATGGTCTCTAATTGTTGCTAATGCCATGCACAGCTGGGTAATGCACATTTTGACTCTATGTAGAGTATTACCACTAATGTCATTCGGATAATATCATCAGTATAGCCCTTTTTTGGGGGGGAAAATATAAGAAGATATTCTCATAATGATACAGCGAATTCTTTATGCTAATTGTATGTTTTTTCCTCCTGTTGTTGCTGTAGGGTTTCTTTGTCATTCTCTCATGGATGCCAATCTACTTTTACTCGGTATGGGACCATTTTGTTTTTAGCTGTAGATGAATTGTATGCCGGTGCATAGAGTTACTTTCAAATGAATATTTTCCTGTGACAGGTCTATCACGTTGACCTTAGACAAGCGGCATGGTACAGTGCTGTTCCATGGAGTGTGATGGCATTTGTTGGGTACTTGGCTGGTATGTGGTCAGACTTGTTGATACAAGGAGGCACAAGCATCTCTTTGACTCGCAAGCTTATGCAGGTGGGTTTACCACTCAACTTATTTTTTCATGTGCTTGTTTTCATAACTTGGCCAACTTTCCTTTGCTGTCATAATCAACATCTAGTGATTTGGGAAACTGCTTTTCATACTCTCACTGCATATATGTCTCTTATTCATCAACTTGGGAATTTTTGGTGGCTGTGGCCTTGGCTTTGGACTTGTTTGGTGGAAATTGAAGAAAACTATCAAAGATATTTGTGGGTTCTTCTTTTTTTTTCTAAAGGTTCTTTTTCACGAAAGTCATAAGATTTGTTAGGTATTGCACGTTGAATTGATACTTCGTTGTTAAACACTGTTAGGAATTGGAAATGGTATCATAGTAGATGTGTATATCAATTGTGTACTATTATGTAATGTTGGGTTTCCTATGTTTTAACACTTAAATATATTATAAATACATGTGTGCGGTCTATATGCACACATGGTTTTTCTCTGCAATCCTTGCTCTCATTCTCGCAAACATTTTGCGTTTATTATGTAGTAACAATCTTCTGTATATTCGTTTTTCAGTCAATTGGATTCATTGGTCCTGGGATTGCTCTTATCGGCTTAACTACAGCCAAGCAACCATCTATTGCATCTGCCTGGCTTACCTTAGCAATCGGGCTGAAGTCCTTCAGTCACTCTGGCTTTCTAGTGAACTTACAGGTTGCTTTCCAAGTAAAATTTACAGTGATTACCTAAAATCTTTCTTTCTTGTATGTAATCTTTTATTTTCACTTGCTATGAACAGGAGATCTCTCCAAAGTATTCAGGCGTTCTACATGGTAGGTTTGCAATATCAACTCAATCTCTTCCGTGCATCTTCTTCCGTAATTATCAATTGCCCGGTTGTCAGGGGCTCTCTTGACTTTGCTTTGCAAAAGTGAAAGTATCCAAGGCTCATTCTATCACTCCTGTTGAAGGAAAAGCTCATGCTTTTTAATATGTAATGGTCCGTGCGCTTCTCTTGCTGCTTCAAGGCTTCTATTGATAAGGGAGGAGGTGGTTCATGCATAGTTTTCATTGTTTTTTTAACATTGCTGTACTGCAATCTGTACATCCTCCAGGTCTGCGAATTTCATGCTTTGATAATGTGATGTTCTGCAGGCTCTTTTGTTGCACCGATTGCCTCTAGAACTTATAGTTTCTTCTGAAAATAATACCTATTTCTGCTTCTAGGCATGTCGAATACAGCAGGAACCTTGGCAGCTATTGTGGGAACAGTTGGAGCTGGTTTCTTCGTTGAATTGGTCGGTTCATTCAGAGGATTTCTGTTGCTTACGGCAATATTATATATTCTTGCTGCCATTTTTTGGGATATCTTTTCTACTGGAGAGAGGATAAATTTTGATGAGACGGGTCAGTATTACCTATTCCTATTTGTAACTCTACCCATTCTTTCCTACTAAATTTGTGTTTAGGTCGCTCTACTATTTTCCAGTTAAAAGTACCAGAAAATGAGCGCATATATGGATAGATAATTTCTTTGGCAACTTTGATGAATTGCCTAACCGTTCTAGTCAATGGAATGTGCTGGGATTCCTATCACCCTTTCTTTCCCTAGACGAGCAGTTCTATGATCTCACAGTTTTCCTAACAGATCTGTCACTGCATTCTGGGTCATCAGTTACATGAGAAGTGCCTTTGCAACTGCTGGTTACACAGCCCCAGGAAGCAGAGGTCGGTTCTGCAGATCTTCATTGTGGAAGAATGGTAGATAATGCCTGTAAATGAAACCTTCAATCATTCATATCAAGAACGAGAAGGTATCAAGCATCAACATCTTCTTCATATCGAGATGGTATCAAGTATCAACATCTCCTTCCCTCGTGAAGATTTTTCTTCCCTCCTGTAAATCCATGTAAAGATTCTGGCATCAAAGAAATATAGAGTATAGGCGTTTTCCTAACTGTTTTTATTTCTCAGGTTGATATATGTGAGATCAATTTGATTTTAGGGTTTTCCCTTAAAGCAGATATCTTAGTTCTTTGAGATAGTTAAGCAGTTGTCCAGTAAAGGTGGTTTTACCGCCATTCTGCTTACAATGCATATGACTTCGCAACCATACAGATGAATATGGTTTGTTCTTATCTTGGGTCAAACTGCTTGATGGCCATTGTCCGCTTTTATTTTGCAGTAACCATTGGGATAGCAATTTATCATTTGTAAGTGATGAAGCCACAGCTGTCAATTAGGCTGCCCTGCTTTGAAAATGGATAGTAGTGCGAGAAAATGATGTACTCGATGGATGAGAAGGATTTTGTTTTCCCATCAATTCTAATCACATCGATGACGAGAGAAGTGTCTGTACCTTTCCTGTAATCAAGAGCATCGTGAAAGATGTGAACAGACAGTTGTTAACATTTTCCATTAGTTGAGGGTTTGTTTGCTGGATGGGGAAAGGCTTGTTGCATCCATCACTGCAACACTTGCAGAGCAGGTTCTGCCGCGTTTTGTACTTCTGAGAATGATATCCCAGAGAGAGGTTAGTCCCCCATATATCTGGCACGGAATTGGGGTTTTGTCAAATTGGGTATGTGCCATTCCAGTCCTTTCGATTAGATTGCAAGAGTTTTGGCGTATATATTGAAGTCAAAGTACGATGCCTTTGGATGTACGCGATCAGTTCATGCCAGCACGCGGCCATGATATCAATAGGAGGCCGAAAATCATGGACGAGAAGAAAGGAAGGAGCAAAGAACGAAAAGGGAAAATAACACAAATGTCGAAAGTGAGTGATGCAAGGACGGAAAGTGGCTTCCTCCCTCATTGATGAGGCCATCGATAGGAGAGCGACCCGAATCGAACAAGGGAAGACAGCGAAGGCCATCGGCACCACCAAGTGGTAGAAGACTTTCTTGAGCATCTGCAGATTGGAGGACCAGTCCGTATCACTCCTGCATCCGGAAGTGATTGGCCTTTATGGAATGGCAACGCCAATCGCTTCACTTCTTTGACCACCGCACGATTCATTTCAAAACGGCCAAAAATTCCCCTCCACAAATAAAGAAAACATTTTCGACGTGGGACGAAACTCCCCTTTTATATAACAAATCACGAATTTTCACGTCAGGAATAAAAAAATAATGACCGTTAAAGCAAGCTAGTTCCTTTGAAACGTATGTGACGCACACATGTCTCGATTAACCGAAACTCGAGGTCCTAGAAAAATATTTTTTTTATACACGTCAGCAATGTTAGCCATGTTTTTTTTCGGCGAGGATTATTTGGAAAAGCGGTGTCATCTTCTTGTAGTCCGGATTTTTATTTATTTACTTTGGATATGACCAAATTCGAGACCACTCATTACGGCGGTACTTCTTCGATCGAGGGAGTCGGACCATGTTAGAGACGGTACCGGTTTCGGTTTGCCCCAGTAGAATATTCTCACGGTCAATCTCCCTCGCGCCGGTCCAACCAGACATCCTGGACTGCACAGTGCGAGTCGGGTCGTTTATGTCCAAAAAAAAAAAGAGAGGAAAAATGAAAATTGGGAAAACCAGCCACTAACCGGATAGCCAGTAGCCATGATTCGTAGTTCAGCTCGCTTGAATCGGTCGTCGTCCTCCTCCTCCTCCTGACGAGACACCAACGTCGTTACATCGGCCCGTGAATCCCCCAAACCTTCGACCTGCGATCGGGAGCTTTGTCTCTCTCTGTGTCTATCCGGAAATGAAGAGCGAAGGAGACGAAGGCTCGAATCCGCCCCGTTGAAGGCCCACAAGGAACGCCATGAGCGGCGGCGGCGGCGGCGACCGCAAGCGCCGCTCCTTCGCGGACTACTTCAAAGCCGCGGCCAAGAGAGTCTCCGGAGCTCTCGCCGCCCTCCTCCTCCTCCGCAAGCGGAGGAGCTCCTCGAAGCCCGCCGCGTCCGGCGCTCCCGGAAACGGCGGCGGGCAAGTCAGCGCCGTCTCCTGTAAGTCTAGCTCCGCTCTCGCACCTCCCTCCCAGTATATTTCATGCCCCTTAGCTTGCTTTGGTTTGTGATCGTCGTGTGTCCCCGAGACATACGATTGACGACGGTTCCGCAGCTTCTACAGATACCCCCAGGAGCTCGTCGAAGACGAGGTCGTCTTCCTCGCGCGCCTCCTCTTCTGTTGCCACGATTTCCCAGAGCGGGCTGGCCGCGCCGACGGGTTTCACGATGGAAGAGATCGTCAAGGCCACGGGGAACTTCGCGGCGTCTAACGTGATCGGGGAAGGCGCGTTTGGGACGGTCTACAAGGGCAAGCTCAGGGACGGATCGCTGGTCGCCATTAAGCGTGCCAAGCAGGTAAAGCTTTCATGAAAACCGTGAAAAGACGTGGCTCGAATTTATTTCCAGTGCTTCTAAAATTGGTGTCTTAAGAGGGGAGAAACAGGGAGAAAGTGTAAATGCTGTGTATAAGAGATTATAGGACCTTGATCTTCTGTGGTGGATTGTGCTTACTTGGTTCGAAAGTCTTCAACAGAACGTGCTCACTCAGCGCGCGTCGTCCGAGTTCAAGAACGAAGTCCTTACCATGTCGAAGATTGAGCATCTTAATTTGGTAAGGTTGTACGGGTATTTGGAACATGGAGATGAGAAGATCATTGTGGAAGAGTACATCAGCGGTGGAACGCTGCGGGAGTGCATCGATGGTAAGTTAGCCACCTCTTTCATTCCTGAAGCTTGCGATCAAGCATGCATTGGGGAAATGAAATCTGGACTCGGGAAGTTAGTAAGGGTATAAACCATGCAATCAGTGAGCTTTAAGTCAATATAGGTGAGTAACTGCATTGACGTGTTAGACAATGTTATCGGTTACCTATCTCAGCTGTTCTTTTTATTTTCTGAACCAGAATAATAAATTTATTTGTAACTCGATCCCGACGGAAAAGATATAGAAGGTGATAGTGAGACTCGAGTGTAACCAGCTCTTTGCTTCAAATTTCATATGATCACACAAGCCATCGAATTGGCCCTTCCCAGATGTTATTGTTTATTTCATTTTGCTAGTTGATACTGCTAGTTTTTGTTGGGTTGACATCTTCAACTAGAGAAAATCTGTTCTTATTCATGAAACACATGTTAGATGGTGATTTAATTTACTTTGGCGGGTTATAATCGTTTATTAGTTTTGGTTGTTCATAAGACATTGATTTTGTAGCGTGATAGTGTTATGTGAGCTGGATTTGATCTTATTATTTTGGGTACTTCACCGGTCGTTTTTCATGGCATGCACAGGGGAAAATGGACTTGAAATGACTGAGCGTCTGGATATTGCAATTGATATTGCTCATGCAGTTGCCTATCTTCACACATACTCTGGTACGTGCTCTGATCCTATCGGGAATAGGATTAATACCAAACAATTTGGCATTCAAATTGAGTAGGCCTTAATGCATCTCAAATGACATGATGTACCCTTTTGTGTTCTCATAATAGCAGAGAGAGCTGGTACAGATAAAAATTCATCCTTTCAACTTTGATGCAGAGTCTTTTCAATTGACAAATAGGAGTATCTTGAATTGTTGATCAATTACCGGATCATAATTTCCTGTGCCGCCTTTATTATAAAGTAATGTGTCCTAACATGAGTGAGTTTGTGGCAGATCCTCCAATTATACACAGAGATATTAAAGCATCAAATATACTGATCACAGAGAAACTAAGGGCCAAAGTGACGGACTTTGGATTCGCACGATTGGCTTCTGAAGACACCGGTGCAACACATATCTCCACTCAAATCAGGGGATCAACAGGCTACTTGGATCCAGAGTATCTGAGGACATACCAGCTTACTGAAAAGAGTGATGTGTATTCATTCGGTGTATTGCTTGTGGAAATGATGACAGGAAGACACCCAATTGAATCGAAGAGACCAATCAGGGAGAGAGTAACCATAAAATGGGTATGCATTCTGAATCTAAAAAAAACAACTCTATTATCTTGATTCTTGAGAGAGAGGGAGGCGAGGGATGGAAATATTTTGTTTTGTTTTATTTTTAACTTTTAGGTAGACAAGAGAATACTAGAGACTGTTAGTGTAGGATTGGCAAATTAAACCCAAGTCATTGGATTGCCCGTAACCACATAATTCTATGGCAGGAACCTTGGACAGAAAGGAGAGAGATAGATAGAGAGAGAGAGAGAGAGAGTAGGGACCTCAAAATTGCAACTAGTAGAAATCTGCCCAAATGTCGGTCAGCACTTGAACATAACTGCATCCTGGATAAACAGATCCATAGGCATCTGGAATATGTTGATCAAGTAGTACTGATAGCTCAATTTATTTCAGAAGACAGAATGATCTGGCCTTCTTGAGAAGTTGCATCAGGGTATAGTAATCCATATGCAGTACAAAAACCATGACCAGTTCCTATGTTTTAATGCGAATGAAATCGACGCAAGTCACTTATGACTCATGAGTTTAGTAAGCGGGAAAATATTATGATGAATCCTTCACTGTCATGCCTTCATAAGACACAAGTAGAGACGCATTGTTTCATATTCTTCATCAATGAAGCGAAAACTGAACAATCACCTTTAAGGGAAGTCAAAGGACCATGACGTGTAAGCAGACTTTGGGTGAGCATTGCTCTGGTCATTCAAACTTCTGTTGGAAAGACGATCTAATTATACGAGGAAGACCAAGCAAAGAGTCTATGACTTATTATTAATATAGGAGATGAACATCCGAGGAAAAAAAATGAGCAGTTTTATTCAGTTGAAAGAGAAGCTTCTACGCCTGATCTGGTCGCATCTGATCTACATATATATGCAGGCAATGCAGAAACTAAAAGGGGGAGATGCAGTTCTTGTCATGGACTGGCGAATGCGGAGAAGTCCAGCATCCATCATGGCTTTGGAGAACATCCTTAAACTGGCTCGACAGTGCCTTGCTTCCACGAAAGAGTCAAGGCCATCCATGCGGAAGTGCGCTGAGGTGCTATGGGAAGTTCGAAAAGAGTACAGGGAAAAAGCTTCCTCCCCTTTGCCTTCTGCTGTACGTTATTCTGCAAATTATCCTGTTAGGGATGTGGAGAATCATCGCCGTACGTCATTCGGCATTGCAGAGGGTGAAAGCTATAAATTTACATCTGCATAACCGAGCTTCCATATGTATAGTCGTTTGCTCAAATGTGTCAATATTGGTTTTTGCCCAGCTTCCCTTCTTTTACCCCAATGAATGAGTAAACTTCATTACACAGAACTCGTCAAGCAGAGTGACCACTGGCCACTCCCTTCACACGTTTTGTTCAACTTCTTTTGAATCTTTGGATTTGTCTAAGAGGACTAGAGTTCTGGATTCTGGATTTGAAGAAGCTGAGTAAATCCCGAACACGGCAAGGATGGCAACTGCTGCTTTTGGTTTCATACAGCGGTTTTATCTAATAACTGTAGAGTGCAAGGAAGGCTGTTGCAATCCGCAGGATTAGTTCATTGGTAATGTGCACGATGTAGTCGTACATCGCCTTCAATCACTTTGGAGCTCAGAAGTTAAACACGCGAAATGATTTTGCACATCAATTCACTAGCAAAGAACCTTTCTTTAACTTTTAAAATGCCGATGCGTTGAGGTTGGAGTAGCTTCCCTTCGGGTACGCTGGCAAAGAACCTTATCTTACTTTTTAAACCGCGAGTAAGTTGGACATTGAGATCGGACTTCTTTCCGTCGGCGATGGAAAGTTCATCTGATTCCATCGATTTGGAAAGTTCAAGCTCTTAATTACAACATCAACTAGCTAATGAGACAAGGTTCTATTTGATCATCGGGTTCAAACATGCGGTTCCGACGAGACCCACTTGACCCTCGCATCATCACCAGGACAGGTCGATGATGGACAATGCTGACAGGGCATGGAAAAGTGGTTTCTGCACTAGAACGACAAAGTCAACTAAAACCACAAAGATGGCTTAGAAAATATTGAATACAATTCTGATGCCACGTTATCATTACGAGAGTCCATTCATTAAGTGACATGTCGCTCAATAACCCACCCATCATAATGCAGAGTAAAATTGGTCCTCTCTCTCCCCTTTCCCATGCACTCTGATATATTTTCTTTCGAAACACCCACGAACGCCGCCTCTAGCATTTGCGACCAGCTCCCCTCCGTCGGCCGCCTCTGACACCTCCTACGCTGTCGCAAAGGAAGTTGCTGTAGTCGACGGTGGGGGAGGGGACTTTCTTGAGGCCGATGAAGCCATTGGAGGGGGAGCCGAAGGTGAAGGTGAAGCCGAAGAGGTAGTAGAAGAGGCCGCCAACAGCGGCATTGAGGACCTTGGTGAGCATGGTGTCAATAGTGTAGGGGGTGCCGGAGCCGGCGAAGGAGGAGAGATGATCGCAAATGCAAGAGGTGACAGCCATAGCGTCAGTGGCGTTGGGGCCGAAGATCCGCGCAAGCTGGGCGGTCAAGCAGCTCGCGGTGGAAGCCATGATTAGGGTTGAGAAGGAGAGAGAGAGGAGTCGTGCTTGTGGTGACAGAGAATCAGAGTCCGACTGGGGGAGAGAGAGATGACCTTGAAACAGGGGATTCAGTGGTGCAGAATTAATAATAAACATCGACCAAAGAAGAGAGTTTGCCCCTCGTCGAGGAGAGCAACACAAAATCCGGAACTACCTTATACCAGTTCGGAATGCCAAGCACTAGCCCAGTATTTACAAACCAGACCACTTACAAGCAATCACAAATATCCATTCATAAAAACACTGGTTAAGCTGAAGGTGATGATGAACTTGGCGTTTTAGACCTTGAGACTGCTCTAGAACTTGCACCAACACTGTGGCTCCGAGACACACTCCCAGAAGAATAGCTATCCCTCGAATACCCGCGCCTGGATGAGTAGCTCCGCTTAGAACTCCTCCTTGGGCTTCTTGAGGTGCTACGAGAGTAACTCTTCATTGGCCTTCTCCTAGGTTTTGGAGATTCGCTAGGGGAGTATCTCCTCCTCCTCGGCCTTGGGGAATAGCTGCTCTTAGAGTTTCTTCCTCTTCCTGGTGAAACACTTCTAGAAATAGATCGATAACGGCTCCTTCTGTGATGGCGATCATCTGGTGAGTAGTCCCTTGAATCATATGGAGAGTAGGACCTATCACACCGATACACTGGTGACCTGCTGTCAGGAAAACGGGATCTAGAGTACGATCTTCGTCGACTATAATCAGGAGAATAAGCCCTTCGCCGATCATAGTAAGGAGAGTAGGATCTGCGCCTCCTGTGGTGAGGGGAGTAGGACCTGCCCCTGGTGCGGTCAGATGAATAACAAGGAGACCTGCTCCTACTATAAGGAGAATAGCTCGGAGTCCGACGGGGAGAGGAATGGGGGGAGTAACTGGTAGTGCGCCGGCGCACTAATAAACGTTAGAAGCAACAGTTAGTGGAAAATCGACAGGAAATAGTCTAAAATCGGAATAACAATAAAAACCATCTGACCTTGAACAGTCTTCAACCCCAGATACCTTCCGGGAGTGGGAGTTCTTCCCCTCCTCCTCCTAGCCTGTCATCACAAATCCAAATGGTCAGTTACCTAAACAAACAAGAAAACAAAGGCAAGAAAGTAAGTACACAGAGTTATGCGCTCATGATGTAGCCATAATTGAATGACACAAGCAAGATATCTAAATTCAATAGGCAGAAAGAAAAAGAGAAATGCAGGGCATACAACCCCAGCGATCTGATACTTCGTGTGTTTGATTTGTTTGTTTAGTTGTTTTTGGGATTTGATGAAGAGCTGCTACACACAGCTAACCTGCTGCCACAAAAACTTCAAGTGGAAAGAAACAACTTTCAAAAAAACTTATAGCAATGTAATATATGCGCAATCTTAGCAACAAGACCTCCATCAGGGAAAAAAAACAGATAACTTTTGAAAGAAAACAAGCGCTGAAAGCATACCTTTTCAACAGTAATTACACGACCTTCAAGCACAGATCGATCTAAATACTTGATGCACCGCTCAGCCTCCTCAACAGTTGACATAGTTACGAACCCAAAACCACGAGATTCCCTTGTCCATGGGTCAACCACGAGATGCACATCCACCACCTACACATCAATAACTAACAGTAAGAGAGGTTTACAGGAGCTCCAAAAAAAATTGATACAAGACACAGATCAAGATTCAACTTGGGTCCACCTTTCCCTCGCTCGCAAAATGCTTTTCCAGTTCCCTCTTTGTAATCCGGGGGGACAGTCCCGTCACATACAAATTGTTGCCAGGGTTCTCAACATCACTTGATGCGCTCCTGTTATCCAATATGGGAGGCTTACATCAGCATTAAAAAAACAACGCACCGAATGATATAAAAAACGAAGTATTATCATTTAAAGTTTACCTTGATCTGCTCCTTGACACTGACCTCGACCTAGAGAGTGACCTACCATACCTCCGGCGAGGAGGAGGAGAGCAAGAATAATCGGACCTTCTGGAGTAAGACATCTGGTGAGACTGAAAAGAAGACTCACATGGTAAATTTCATATCCACAATGCCATCAGCCATGATATAAGTGCAAATATGTCATTACAATGCCCAAAAAAGACAAAGAAAAGCTAGAGAAAAACAGAGCAGATAACCAGTACAGCAATTTATCTCAAATGCCTTACAACAATGAATTTCGAGCAACTGACACTCATTCTCAAGACGGTAGTCTGCAAATGGTTGATCACATAACAGATATGGTTTCATAAGTCGGTTCAACAAAGAGTAATCGCGTACCCCACAACAAAGCTGAAAACCACCCTTCTCAACATCAAGCACCTAAACCTTCCATCGAACATGAGCAATTCCACACTAGAAACAAGCAAGCTACAAAGTCCCTTCCCTTAGCTCCAAGCAACAACAGGAGATCCTCTCTCTCTCTCTCTCTCTCTCTCTCTCTCTCTCTCTCTCACACACACACACACACACACACACACACACACAAGGGCAGGTAACCTCTCATGCCCTTTAAATGAATATATTTATATGGTCCTTTCACTCCCCATTTTTTAAGATACTTACCAAGATAAAGAATCACAAGATGTTCTAACCCAAATCAATCAGAAGGTCCAACTAACCATCGTATGATTTTCCAGCTACTAGTGGCAAGGACACAGGAATCTCAAACCCACTACTCCAAATATCAAGCAACAAAAATCCGGCAAACTAGCTCAAAAACTGCACCGTCCAAGCAAATTTAGAGAACACGCTTCTCTCAATTAGGCCCAGCACATCAATCAACACACCCAGTAAACATTCAAAACTGCATAACCCGCATTTCGCTGCGCAAGCCACCCTACCCAAACACCGGGGGGAAAAACCAGGGAAAAGAAAGCCAGAAAGGACCACGATCCATCGCGTCTCTTGCCCAGAATCCAACGACTCACGCTCAAACTCATCGAAACCGATCGTTTCCGCCTCGTCGACGGACGTACGGATGGGAGACGCGCTGCGGACGACCCCGAAATGAAGATGAAATTCAAACGCGAAATCCAGAGGCTCACCGTTTCGGCGGCGGCGACACGACGGATCGGAGCTCCTCCGCGGCGAGTATATGATCGATCGAACAGGAAGACTGCTAATGCGCATACGGCAATGGCAATGGCAATGGCAATGGAACGTTCGCGACCAGCGCGGGGCGGTTTTATATGCGGAAGGGTCGGGCAGAAGTTTCTAGAGTTGCGGACGTGAAATCCCCCTTTTTAAATCCGCTTCAATTTTTCCCTTTCTTTCTTTTTTATTTTTTTTTCCTAAAAAAAAACCACCAAAAACCCCAATATCAATTGTGACACATTTACCCCGAATTTTTTTTGTGACATCAAAAATCACAAATTATGCTATTTGTAACACATTTATCCCATTATACTTTAGCTCATGGATATTTTTATTTTTTTTATTTTTTTTTTCTTTCTGACGATGGCGGCTCTCGCTAGCGTTGGGCGAGGATCACCTCGTCCGGGCAAGCAAGGGCAGCCCTCGCCCGACTCAGGCGAGGGAGACCCTCGCCGGCGTTGGAGTTGGGCGAGGCTTGCCTCGCCTGGGCGAGTGAGGGCGGCCCTCGCCAGACGCCGACGAGGGTCGCCTCGCTTGAGTCAGGCGAGGCTCGCCCCTCTCATCCTCCCTCGTTGCATCATACTCCACAGTTGACATACTGGGGGAGTCCATCCTTGTCTGTTAAGTTGAGAAGAAGGATCATTACCCCCTCTCATCCTATTTCGAGCGAACTGCCCTGGACCACGCCGTGGAGATTTGCCGAAAACGATAGGTTGCATCGGGACTATCCGCAAGAGACATCGAAGTACAAGATGCTGAAATCTACGATAGTAGGACCTATCCTAAGCTATCCATGTACACTGAAACATCTAATGGAATTGGAAGCCAGAGATTAAAAAAAAGGGTTAAAATCGCGACAGCTCAACAGCTTTTCTTTGCCCTACATTACACAGTCCATTGCCATTAGCTTGCGATCGGACAAGAGAAATCGAGCACCGATCCGATCGAGTTGATTACTGCTAACTACAAATGCATGGTCACAAAAAGCACTCAAATCAGGAAAACATCTCTTTTTGACCACGTGTGCGAAAAATGCACTAGACACAAAGTTGGTGCACAAACGGCAATGTTCGATATACAATTTATATGCATGCCTATGCGGTCATATATGGTTTGACATGGTAACATGCTCTGATCAAGCGATCTTAAGAGATGGCACGCAAATGTAGTCTATACTTCTCCTGGAACCCAATCACGCTCCGTCCACCCACCCAAGATAAATAGCAACGGATGAAGAAATTTACTGCTCAGACGGTTACCTGAAGCGATTGATTCGACACTGAGGATAACAAGCACAGAACGCACACAACGTGCTTAGCCGATCACACCAAGTCATTTCTGTGACCGACGCATATAATAATTTTCCCCATAGCAGAGCCAAAAAAAAAAAAAAGTAAAGCAAAGTAAATCCAGCCTCTGGTTCTTCTGCCTTCCTAAGAATCTCTCCCTCCCATCACTGTATTGACTAACCCAGCTTTGAAGAGCACTTCAAAGCAATTTATGACAAGAGTGCAGCTATGTAACATTCAAAGTTCGACTAGCTCTAAGTCACAAAAAGAACCGGTCTTTATAATCGAAAAGCTCAAGAATTAGGCGCATTACAATTATTAGCCTTCTAAGGACCAGATTGCAAAAGGCCTTACAACCAAAACGACTGTCAACCATACCTTAGCAGAGGAGAAATGAAAAGCATGTTATACAATTCCAGCCGAAAATCAACAGTAAATTACTAAGACGGCACTGGTGGAGCAGAACCCCCAGGTGTAGACCCCGAAGAGGGTGGTGCTGGTGGTGGAACAGGTGCTGAACTCGAGGGTGCCGATCCAGATTGCACAGGATGCTGCTGATACTGCTGAGTTGCTGGAGGGGGATGCGGCGGAGGCACCATTGATTGGTTCGGCGGTTGGTACTGTTGATAAGGAGGCGGGGGCATCATATAACCATAAGGAGGGTAATAATGGGAATAATATTGCCCATGAGGTGGGGCCACTGCGGGGTAAGCATAATGCTGCCCCTGTTGCTGCTTCTCTGAAGGTGGCCTGTTCTCACTGGACCCTGAGGGCCCACTGGAAGACCCATCCTGGGAAGGAACAATCGCACCCATCCTTTGGGGGTCCATGGAGGGATAGAAGGTTCTCTCCGGCTGAGGAGGCGGTAGCATGTTGTAGTAGTGCATTGCAGTTCCCTGGTCTTGAGAAACAGGCACTTGCATTTGGCTCTGTTGCTGAGATATAACTGCCCTTGGTAGCAGCCCGCTATGAGTGACGGCTGCCTGCTGCCGTGCAACTTCTGAACCTTCAGTTTCTGGTTTTGGGGCTTGAGGTCTACCCCACATCAGCTTCAGCCTTAACCCCTTTATCACCAGTTTATTAGAGAGCTCCTCTGCAGCTTTTTCTGCACCTTCCCTGGTTGTATATGTCACAAAAGCACATGCTCGTTGTAGCACCATCCTAATAGATTCAATTTCACCGTGAGCATAGAAATTATCCTTCAAATCCTGCTCGGATACCCTTGCATCCAGGCCACCCACATACAGTGTTCTGATGCTCTCATCCTCAGGGGGCTCCAATGAGGGCATCTCCCCAGCCTTGTTGAGCAACTTTAGAGCCACTGGATCGTTTACTCTGGAAATATTTAAGCAAAAACCCATAAATATAAGCATCCAAATCCTGACATATATGCCTATGAAGCAAGTATAAGATTTTTAATGTGTACACGTTAACTACGTGAACGAAAAAAGAAAGACATTCGCAAAGAGAATCTACTGGATGGCGCTGACATTGACAGAGGAAGAGATAATAGATGTTATATACTTAAAGACAATATTAACCAAATTGTGGTACTCCCTATTAAGGCCAATTAACAAAACACCTTCATTATTCCTATCAGCCTGTGGTTACGCTCGTCAAGAGATTTGAGTAGACCACATAATCATCTAGCTGGTCAGGTCAAGCATTACCTCAAAATTACACGACAATGCAGAGTAAATTCCTCTGATAAAATTCAACCTAACAGAGGATTCTAGCTGACATTATCAACAATGAAAAATGGAAGGGATGACAAGCTTCAGCCAGAGGTAACAAAACCTTGCCAATATTTCAATTCAAGCAGACCTAGCTAATGAGACTACACTAGGAATCAATATACAGCCCCCTTGCATCCGTCATCATCTTAATTTGCTGCGTCAAACTTAAATCTTAAGAGTAGTACCCATAATATGACAGTAGAAAATACTTGAGGACCATAAATCAACAAAATATTTCCAAAACCCTCCCAAAAAATAACATCACAATAAAAGAAGAAAAGAGAGAAAACTCTTCAATTAAGTCTCCACAGAATGTAGAACTAATCAAACTTCGTAAAGCAAAAAATAAAACAATTTAAACATAAACCATGAGATGAACTCGCCCAGTTTTCCGATAATGAGCTCATTCAAAAATGCAGAAGAGATGGAAAACTTTGGTGGACTAACATCTAAATTCTCAACTAACAGCTAGGTCAATACTTAAACCAAAATTAATCAGATTTTGCAAAAAATGCATGAGTTATGTGGCTTTGGTAAGGGAGATAACACCATACCACAGACCCAAGCAGATGAAAAGATGAATATCACGAAAAGAACATCAAAGTAATATCGAACAATGAATGATTGCAAAAAACTGACGTCTTCACCAGTTTTATGCTATGTTGGGAGGAGCAAAAACGCGGAAGGGGATGAAAGTGTTCGAAAATTTCCCCTCTTTCTTCTCACAGAAATTTTAAAATTCTCCCATTTTCTTCACCCACTACCCATATTCCTCACCTCTCCCTCCTTCCCAAACAAAACACTAAATTCTCAAATGCATGAGCATATTTTCGTAACGTACTTCACTTGCAAAGAGGCTTTATATTGCACCCATACAACTTGAAATTAAGAAACCAGGAAACCATGAAAAGTGCTTGCACAAGGGCAAGAACATGGATATGCATGGAGAGGGACTGATTAGAGAGGTTTTGCACAATAATGCAATGCAAGACAGGAAACATACCCATAGTAACGATCTTTTATATTTTGCTGAGACAACTCCCCAGTTACTGGCATTTCATGCCTATATGGACATTCAGCACCTCTGGTACACTCCCCCCTAATGTAGAAGCTGCAAACATGTGCTCTATTTCTTTTGTAATACGGCGTTGTTCTTTGAAGTTTCAGAATAGTATCATTAGGCCGAACCTTGCCATATGAGGATTCATAATCCAATCCAGCCCTAGTCTGCACAGAAATGGTAACAAGTTTCGTGAGAATACTGAACTTCTGGGAAGACTTACTATGAATCTCCGTATCAAATTACTTCATGATTTAGCGTCTAACACAAAATTCCACCCCAAATGATCAAGACGAATATTGAGCATATGGAACAAGTACACAGTGCAACCTACTTGATAAAGATCGGTATCATATCAGGGTTGTGTAATAATCATAGAAACGTGCAACGACTAGCAAAACATAATCATCCAAAGACCTCCTCAGGATCGGTCGAAGCCTATGAATGTAACGCTATCCAAGCGACCCATCGGCTAGCACAATCCTTTCAATGAACAACGTGAAACATATCGTTTAACAGTGAAACTTCTCACACCTGCAACAGGATCATGCTTATCCTATGAAGCAACTCGGCATAGCACTAACTAACTAAAGATGGACATGCTAATCAAGTTTCTATGCTAATCATAAACAACTGCGACGATCAGAGAAAAAATTCTTATCCAAATACTCCTGTATTGGTCAGAGCACGTAAATACTGCACCATCCCTAACGCAACCATGTATCCATTTGATAAACAATATGACAAAATTCATTCAAGCATAAAATCTCTCACCAGCATCATCTTATATCAGGTACATTTGGCTTAAGAAACTCCCCTTAACTGAATATTTACACGAACCTATGAATGTCCGCAAGTAATCATCACATACTGTGATAAATCTGTACCTATAGCTCTTAGCGGCCTCACTGCTTCCAGTATTCTCTAAAGTAATGAGATTGCATACGATGTACATGAAAACCTGAGGAGCAACTGTGCAAGCAAGGACCGATGTGGAATTAGAGAGAAAGAAAGTACCTTTCGATCGTGCTCCTCTGCAAAGTACTCCCTATTAACATCACTCTTGGGAATGGCGTCATGTGAGCTAATGGATAAAGCAGTATCTCGAACCTGAACTGGCAACCCATATTCGAGATCCAAAAGGCAGACTTGACAGACATTTTTCAACTTACAGCAAGTCTGGCAAATCTCAGTTTTCTTGTATCTTGCATCGCGACCTGGTCTCCACCTGAAAACAGTAAATGGACGCTGGCAGATTTTGCACTCCTTATCGTACTGTGCCTTTGTCTGCATTCAAGTACATGTGCACAACAGCACAAAGAGAAAGATAGGTCAGATGATAACAAATCATAGCATAACATTACAGACACGTTAACCCGACAGCCAAGGGACCTTAAAAAGGGGAAATTGCAGGACGAGCTGCAATTAAGCGTCGACATGACGCGGGTAACAGACTGATGACAGACGGTTAATGAGCAAGAACATAAAGTACGTAGAAGCAAACTATGCAGCATACAAAGAACATGGCTGACGAGATTTTGAGCTCGCAAAGAGACGTTACAGGCCACGCGAGAGCGATGTATCCCGAATCAGTGATCCAAGCCATCATCGTCTCAAGAAAACCAGAACTAAAAGGGGGGGGGCGAAACCTCGAATTGACAACTACGATCGCAACCCATCGAACAAGAAACCCTCGTTCTCGAAAGAAACGGGTAAAATGGACAAGAAAGAAAGGGAAAACCATTCCAGGGCACGCAATAACCGAGAGAACGGATCCATGGGAGAGTAGAGAAGAAGGAGATCGTACCATGCGAACGTAAGGGTTGTCGCCGAGGCAGGACTCGCAGATGATGGGGAAATCGGAGCGCTCCCATCCGTCGGCCTCCGCATCCCTCAGCAACCGGTGCGCCATGGAAGCCTGAGAAGGTCTAGGGTTTCGTCTCCGAGCAAAGCGCGGATTCGGCGGCGCTACTCCGTCTCCCTCCCCCTCTCTCTCTCCCCCCTCTCTGGATTTCGGGATCGACTGCTCTGGATTAGGGTTTGATCGGAAGCAGAACCCGTGCGGTGCAGGCTGCAATGGCTAGAGGGAAGCGAGGGAAGAAGGGATATGATTATGGAAGACGGATCGAACTCCGATACGTCGAGTTCGGTTTTAAAAACCAGGAGCCGACCACCTAAGAACCGGACCGGTCCAGGTCCGGTTTTCCCGGGTTGGACAGGGACCGGGACCGGGACCGGGACCTGCTGTAATATTTTCTAGGGTTAATATCACGAAAAATCTAAAACTAGACCTGTGACAAATTTATCTAAAATTATTTTTTTTACAACAAAAAATCCTAAATTAGTATATCTGCGATAATTTTACCCCGAACTATTTTTTTTACCATAAAAAACCCAAATTGGTCTACTTGTGACGATTTTACCCCCGAACTAATTTTTTGGCCATAAAAAACTCTAAATTGATATACATGTGACATTTATTCTCCGTTAGTTTCCGTTAAATTTTACTATCAAATTGCTAAGTTTAATGACATGTGATAATTGACATATATACTGGTTTTTTGTTTTACCCCTCTGTTTGTCACAAGTCTTCTCCATATTTATCACAAACAGATATAATGTGGTTATGTAATATAACCACATTATTGCTTTGTGTAACCACGTTGCTCATACCCATTTACTTAATCTAATTTCTTTGTTTTTCTATCTTAATAAATTGTATGGTAATGAATCCTAAAATTTATCAAATTTAATTTATTAAATGAGCTTACTTTTATTGCGATCAAGGAAGAAAGGAAAAAGAAAGATGAATAATTTAGTAAATAAGATTGTTGATTTTTTTAGTTAATGTTAAAATGTCTATTGATTTTATCCATAAAAAGATTTCTCTTTATTAACATAGGCTATTTAAAAATAAATTCTAACTCAAGGGAGATATTCTTACTAACGGGGTGAAATAACTCCTTTAAATTGTATAAGATAGACATTTGTGTCAAGTCATGTTGCATATTTAACGAAGGACCATGTTCTAGTCAACACTATACTTTTAATAAATTTCTTATCCATCAAATATATGTCATTCTCGATTTTAGCTGAAATCAAATAATTTTCCATGGAAGTCATAAGCCCTCGCCGGTCGCCCCACTTCCTAATGAATATTATTTTAATAGTTCATGAAGCTTTAAATATAAAAATAAGTTTTCTCATTAGATGTATGATATAACGATTCGGTATAATAAATCATTTGCAACCATAGAATCTAGATCTATTATTATTATTAAGAAATGGTCAATCAGCAAACTGCTCATACTTAAAATACGAATTCAGGGCGTTGTAATTTAGCGACATGAGTTTGCAATAATCTGGGGACTCGAAACTTCAAATTCCATTGTGTCGTGCTACATGCTAAACATAAAATTGTGCCTATGCTATTATTCCACATTTATATCTTATTTCTCATTCAAAAAATGAAAAGGAAACTTTTTTTTTATCACTATTAATTATTTGTTTGCGTCCGACTGTTGATGCTTACCTATTTCTTTGGCACCAATGGTTAATGTTTAGCATCTACCTCACATCTCACATGCATATATAAAAGATAATGACACAAACAATCTATGAACTCCAATTAAATATGCAATGTGGTCCATAAACTTTTAAATTGTTCAATGTAATCTCTGAATTTTAGCCTAATGTTCAATTTGGTCCCCAAAATTTTAATTTGTCGAATGTGATCCTCGAACTTTTGATATATGTTCAATGTAGTTTATGAATTATATGAAATGTTTAATGTAATCTCTAAACTTGAATTAATGGAAAGATAACATCGAATATTTTCATACA
Source organism: Syzygium aqueum (assembly GCA_031216185.1). Taxonomy (NCBI): domain Eukaryota; kingdom Viridiplantae; phylum Streptophyta; class Magnoliopsida; order Myrtales; family Myrtaceae; genus Syzygium; species Syzygium aqueum. The sequence goes on from CM062240.1 coordinate 18,647,239, forward strand.
GTTCAGGGACTAAATTGAATATATATCAAAAGTTTAGGGATAATATTAAATAATCTAAAAGTTCAGATGTCACGTTGCACATTGAGTTAAAGTTTATGGATCACACGACATATTAAGTCAAAGTTTATGAATTATTGTATTTTCCTTAAGTATAAATAAGACGAAATACACTTTCACTTGTGACTTATTCTAGTTTCCTCCCCGTTATTTCGTATCCAAATAAAACACGGCCAAAACAATAAGAAGAAGGAAATTATAATGTCCAATTACTTGTTCATCTTCCGTTTTATTTCATATCAGTTCCTCCTTTTCTATTCGCTCTACTTTATTTCGCTAAAATAGTAAAGGAATCTAAAACGTCCAGTCACTTTTCTAATTTCCCCCTCCATTACTCGAGTAATTATTATATGTGCCAGGATACACGCACGCTCAGCGCTCACAGGGCGCACGTCATCCGTCCAACGATGCGGGTCCCGCACGGGGGTCATTCGATCCAACGGCTCTTGCGGAAGGAGCGCACAGTCTCGTACCGCAGGAAATCCCGCTCTACCGCCGGCGTCCCGTTCCTCCACGTGTAACTCGCTCTACGGCGGCGACCCGTCACTTCGTGACTCCGTTTCGCGCCAGTAGCCTCCCCCCCCCCTCTCTCTCTCTCTTCTTCTTCTTCAGTCTCTGCGCTCGCCGTCATCCTTTCGCGGCTGCAACAATGGCAGCGAGTCGCGCGCCGGCCTGCGGCTGACCAAATGCTTTCCACGTCGCGGCGAGACGGAGAGGAAGAAGGCGACAAGGTTTTTCTTTCCGTTTCCTCCTCCTCCGCGATTCCTACACCTGTCGGTCATTTCTGTTACGAACGAACGCCCCTGCAGATTTCGCGACGTTGCACTTGCAGGTTCATTTATTGGACTCCATCGCCTCCTCTTGGAGTTGGCGTTCGCCTTTTCCCTCCCCGCACGAGAATGCTCCGTAGCCTCTCCCGCATTGCGCGATCGATCTCCCCCTCCTCGCTCCGATTGTTCGGTTCCTCTCCTGCCGTGCATCTCGCTGCCGCTCGGCGCGTCACGAATCCTTCGTCCGGCGAGCGCCATGAACGGTTGGGACAGCCGCGCGATGTGAGTTTCGGTTCGATCGTCTCGCTCTCTCGCTCGCGGTCGATCGGCCCGTGCTGTGTCTGGTTTTGCGATGTATCGGTGATTTTGAGCGTGTGCTGTTGAGTTTCTGACTTGGATCCTTTCTCCTTCTTTCTTTTTCCGATTTCTTTTTTGTTTTTTTTTGTAGGCTTGATCGCTATATTTACGATTATATGATCAAGAAGAACATGCACGAAACGCCAGAGATTTTCAGAAGGGAGGCTGCTCTGGCTTCTGAGAACGCCCTTCCCGGAGGTAATATATATATATATATATTTTTAAACGTTTTATGTATTATATAGTCTGCCCTTTGACCGGAGTCCTTTTTCACGTGTTGGCACTCGTCGGAGAAAATGAGCCGTTCGGATTACATTGTATAGTCGGAGAAAAGGAACTTGGGGGTTTCGACTTAGCTGTAATACACATTCAAATAGGCTTTTGAATTGTAGTGTGACCCTGCGATCGTTCCTGGCGGGGGGATAAGTATTCTGTAGATAGCAAGACCTCGCGATTCTGTCAAAATACCATGCCTTTGCTTCTGTATGGTTATTATCGACATTCTTTAGCCGAATTGTTCCAATAAGGCTCTGTCATGTTTCTTTGTTGTTGCCCCTGTTGACGACTCCTTAGTGATTGGTGACTTGGTTCATAGCGGAGCTGTACAAAATGGCAACCGCTAGCTTGGAAACATCATTAGAAATTGTCGCTGAGTGAAGTAGAAATCTTGGTCTTAGTTTCCTGTTTGCCACCAAATCCATTATTTACTGCTTCATTGATGGTGATCATGAGTGGATTGGTATTTGTATAATTCCCAGGAATAGATGTCCCGGATGGTTTTCTGTATGAATGGCGGTTGATATTCTATGATGCTTTCGTGGCAAGCCAGCTTGATAATGGGAGTTTCTCAGGAAGTTCTCCCACAATGGTAATGCTTCATCCAGTTTCTTAGCTTGGTCCGATAATTTGTATCCCACATGATATTTTCTTATTTGCGCCTTTGATTGTCTTCTGAAAATTTCTACAGATGATGACCTTTCCCCAAGAAACAACTGCTTCTCTGACCAGACAATCTGTGATGAATGAGGAAATGACAAGGGACTTAGCAAATGATACTAATACCAGTATGCTTCTCGAACATCCTTCTATGATGGGGGTTTTAGGAGAATTAAGCAATGGATATTGCATAATCCTCTCATAGTTGGTAGTGACAGTTAAACTGTTCAGAAGTCATCTACTCAATTCTGCACTACTCAGTAGATGGCCAATCTAAAAAATCATTGGATAATTGTTGATCTATTTATATAATTGACATAATCTCATATGCACGAATTAGCCTATTTGATCTTAGAATTATATTCAGATTATATATAGAGGATTCTTTATAGGGTTGTCTATTTCTAGGGAAAAAAAAGGAAGAAAGAACGTTTTGTATCAATAAGTTTCAAAAGGATGATTCCTAACTCTTACAAGAACATACTTCTAGTTGCTAATCTTTCATTTTACATATTCTAAGATTACAAGTAGTTTTGCGAACTAATGAAGCTTGTATATCTTTTGGAATTTTCTGATTTATACAATCAAATTCCAGTAAGAAACTCCTTACCAAAAAATTCCAGTAAGAAACTTTGGTGTGCATTTGTGCATGCAGGATTGATCTTTGGCGACGAATTTATGTGGTCGAAAGAATGGCCTTCAACAGTAAGCAATATCATCAGATCCCTTTTCTCCAATTAATTAGGGCAATCGACTCTTGACGTTTGTACGTACTTCTTCGTTCTTACCATGATCTTCTTGCAGAAAGCTGATCATCTCCCCCAAAATCTCATGCCTTTGCCCTATCAACAGAATCCATTGACTTTTTCCTCAACTTTGAATCCTGTGGTTGTCACTGATGATTTAATCACACAAGTAGTAAGTTCTTCAGCTCAAGAGCACTAGGATTAGAAAATAGAAAATTGAATACTGGCCTTTGAGAGTGGGGTTTGGTAGAAGAAGTGGTTTCTTGAAGCAACTCTGCCTTGGTTCATTACCGGCAGGTGTCTCACATTAATACACTTAATATTTACTCACTAAACAGGGGGGGAGTTTCTAACACAAGCAATAGTGGCTTCAAAATCTCAATAAAACTAGCTTGCTGAAAGTGACATTTCTTCTTGCACCTGTAATATAGTTCCTATAGCTGGACCTGAACTGTTTGCTCTGGTGACAGGGAGCACATCTCATGCCTCCAGGATTGGAGAATCATATCTTAAGTTCTCGGAAAGTTGAAGATCATAAGAAAATCATTGTACTTTCAGGATTAGCTGAGGTAACTATCTTTTGTTTGTCTTCACAGGCAGTATTTGTATACGAATAGGCAAACTGTGGAGGGGACTTATCGCGATGACTTTTCGAATGTTATTGTTCTGGTGGTAGCAATACTTTTCCTATCTGGTAGCCTCTTATACTCTTAAGTTGCCGGGAAAGATATTCAACCTAGCACCGGAGCATGACTGATTACATTGAAAAGAATGTGCAAAATGTGGATTATGCTGGATGTGTTACTGTTTAGTGGTGTTTATCTTTCTGGTAAAAATCAAATGTGGAGGTTCCTTGGTTTACTACCTTTCAAAGGCATGCGTGCAGAATTTATTCTAAATATGCAGAGTCAAACATCATGACCAAAGAATGCGTATGTTGATGTGCTCCCAAAGTTGTCTGTCTGACTATTTCATCTGTACTTGTGCCAAAATAACTGAAAGGGATTCCAGTTTGGGCATGTACCTCCATGTCAAATTTAGTTTTCTGAAACGCTCTACTTTTCCAATGATCCACTTTGCCACTAGACCTTATTTCCTTACATGGCACATGCACACATTTCAGCCTATTATATTGGACTCTAGAAGTCTATGAATGATCAAGACAAAAATGATGAGCACTATTTTGTGTTTGCAAGAGCCTTTAACAATTTCTGATGCATGCATAGAATAGGGGCTGTCTTCTTCTTTTGGCAGAGAAGGAAGATACAGCACCAATTGCATGAGATCTTGTGCATTCCTCTGGCATGACTACCGCCTAGGCATCAGATTTATGGTGAAAAGTAATATAAAAAATTTCTGATCATTTGAATTATTTGAGTTTGATCACATTTCATGTTACTAATCAAGTGCAGATGGTTATTGCACTGTTGCATACTTAGTTAGAGCAGATATAGTCACAGTATTTTCTGTAGAAACCATGATTTTGTTGAATTTCATCATTTCTTATGGAGCATTTGAGTTCCTTATTGTGGCATCTTAAATATAGAATGGGGTTACTTCAAGGAATGAGCCAAAACTCTTCTAATAATTATTTGGCTTTGTTTCACCAGTACCTCATAATTCTCAAGAATCTCAAATCTATGTGTAGTGACCATCACGGGCTGCTTAAAATAGGAACTAATTAGTGCTGTGGAGAAGGCATTGATTGATGTTTGGTAAAATGACATGAAGGTAATTTTTTCTTGTGAGCAGAGCAGCAAAAAGAGAAAGGCTTCATCAGAAGGAAACTCCGGCATGCCAGGGTTCTTTTTACTACATTCAGATGATACTGACGACAATCCTTCTGATATGAGTGCTGAAGCAAATTCTTCTCATTTTAATGAAATGAATGGCGAAGCAAATGTTTCTTCTAGCACCTGAAAAAAATATTCTTCAGCTTCGGATGCATCCAAAGGTACATTCTATTCTAGGCTGCAAAAGGAAAGAGTTGTAGTTGGAAGCAACTGCCTTGATATATGCGTGCGCACAGGCACGTGAGTCAATGTGTCTATAGATAAACCTCCTCTTGTGTATTAGTTGATTCTCCCTTCATTGTTCTCTTCTCTTCATTATGGCATAGTTTTTCTAACATTTATATCGTCTTTAGTAACTAGTTTTCTTAACTGGAATATGTCAGTAGCAATAAAGATTTCACATGACTTGTTACTGATTTAAATATGCTCTTTCTCAGTCACCCTCCTCTATTTATTTAGCTCGCGGGCCTCATCTCTTATGCACATGATAAATGAGCCATTTTTGTAAAAAATGCTAAAGCAGTTATTTTTTGACTTATTCTAGGATAACAAATCCATAGGGCAGTCTAACACATAAGCTAATGCTTGTGTTTCACTTTTCTTATAGGAACTTACCAATTCTTTTAGTAACATGCATCTGCAGCAACATATTATTGTGTGTTTGAGGTTTGATTTTAGCAATCTGGTTGCAGATATCGTAAGTCCTTGAACCAAGATGGAACCAGTAGGACATACATGCAAGTTCATGGCTGGTTAATATTGTCCTTATATGCCGAAAGAGTTGCTTATGCTGCCATCTGAAGCTTGTGAAGTTACTCAAGCGGTGCTTGGTTTACCTTATATCATATGGACGTTTCTTTTTTTGCTTGGATGCATAGAGGCCTTTTCTGGAGGTTGTCCTTTAATTTGCTTTAATTTGTGATGTGATGACAAAAATAAGTTAAAGCAAGGCATAATTGGATATAAATTAAATCTCACTTCTTTCTGCCACTTAAGAAGGAAAAAAAATCTTGACAGTGGAGGAGAGGCAATGGTGGGATTAAATGCTAATTCTGAGTACTTCTGCACTTCCTTTAGAAGTTGGCAGTTATGGGGATTCCAAGAAGTTGGAATGACCCATTTGTCTCCAGTCTAGAACTTTCATTTTGTGCATTCTTTCTCTCCAACCAGGAATATTGTGATTGAAGCCAATCACTCTTAAAAGAGGTGCTTCCCTATTCTAATTGGCTAGCATGTTGGAAGTTACAGAATTTGCTGCTATTTCTTCTCAACTTATTGCAGCATAAGTTTTTTCCTTCCTCGTTTCGCTCAGGTTTTTAGGTTTTGGGGGCCTCATACCATAATGAGGATCGATTGTCTGTTCTTTTTTACCGGCACTATATCAAGGCAATTACTTGTGTTACTCTTTGCTATTTTCGTGGTTTGTGACACGTTTCTTTAAAGCAAATACTGGATAGAAGTTCAAAAAACCATTGGTTTAGAAATGTCATATGACAACTAATTTCGAAAACTTTTGTAGTTTGTTTGCTAAACCAATAAAGGAGGAAAAGCAAGTAAAATAATGTCAGTTTAGGCAAAATGCAGGAATTATAATCTATTTTCTCCTATAACTGCCTACCCGATCTTAGGACTTTAATTTTAAAATTTGAACTATGTAGCTTGTTCAATCACTCTTGATCTGAGCAAGCTATTCCGAAGCTTGAAAGAGAAAGGTGGAGAAGAGCTCAACAATTGTCTCATAGACTGTGATTCAAGATTCTTATTTCATTGAAGAGGTCATTCGTATGCTTTCGTCTTATCCAAATACCTTAATTAGAAGTGGCATTTCTCCTAAGAAAACTTTCTAGTTGAATTCGTCAAATTATTTGTGGAGGGAGGTTGCTCTCTGTATCTATAGTTTCTCGCAATTCAGTCTGGGCCATTATTGACATGCCAGCGGCATTTCTCTCTCTTTTCAAGAAGCTGGTCGATGTTCAATTTGTAGACGAAACTCTGAAGATTGCTAAATGTTCTAGCCCGTCAAATTGTCTTGTTTTTTTCGTAGCAATTTGTCTTGCTGTCCATTAAGAGGTCTGCTTTTGTTCACATCTATGAAATTCCATGAGGGGTGAGGGTCAATATGATCCTGCTTAATTGTTAGTGGGAAGGGTATTAGCAATCGAGAACTTTCATGTTTTTGAGTCAAGAGAGCCGATATTGAGAAGGAAATGGACCTAGCCATGAACAAGGAACTTCTTTATTTCTTATCCATTCTAGGTGTTGTAGTGTTTCGTGCTATCAAGAACACTGATAATATCTTAGTTGTTCAGTCGATGGATAACTTATATGGTAATATGCATGTGGAGAAGGAATCTCCACATTGAATGTGAATATTCAAAATTTCTGGTCTCTGTGTTTTGGCTTTTTGTTGTTTCCTTTTTCTGGAGTGGAGATTGCTTCTAATTACCGTAGGAAAGTGTTGAGACACTCTTGCTAGCTTGCATGCCGTGAAGCTTGCTTCTGGTTTGAAATGCCTTGTTAATGTAAATAACTTTAATGCACGCTGCACTCGTTTTCTCACAACTTTAATGCATGCTGCACTCGTTTTCTCGTGAAGTTGTCATTTTTAAATTCCTCAAAATTGTGCTTGTGCATGGATAGCAGTTACACGAGATATACGTTACAATTCCATTGTTTGAAAAAATTGTTTCCTGGAAAAGGGGGAGATTGTTTCATCTATAATGTCAGGTATAACTTATCTAATTGGCGTAGTGAACAGTTAAAACCCAGTTTGGGTCTGAAAATAGTTCTCTTGTTTGGTCATTCCCTCACCACTGATTGGGAATTACAACTTATACTCTTTTGCTGCCATCAAATTTTAACTATTTGCAGAATATAAATGGTTGGAAAGACTAACCAAAATAAAGATAAGAGAGATGGCATTTGAGAGGAAGATTATTTGATCCAGAAAGAGAGATTTTTATGCATGTACCCACAGCATTCTTTCCAACTACAACACTCTTTTTTGCAGCTTAGTAAAGAATATACCTTTGGAAGCACTGTAAGCTGAGAATAATATCCATTTCAAGTGCTAGAAGAAACACTCGCTTCAGCATTCTTGTTGTTAACATAAGAAGAAGATGCTTCAGCACGCATGTCAGAAGGCTTCTCTGTTTACAGAGTTTCCAAATGTCATACACGGAAACCTGGTATGCTGGAGCTTCCTTTTGATGAAGATTCTCCTTTAACGTATATTCTCATTTCTTATAATAATAAATACTTTTGTATCGTTTATTAACTCAACATTTTCTAAATGCATCAATATTTATTTTTATGTGTTTCACAGCAATCATTTGTCTATTTTCATTTTTGGAATGTTCTTTGCCCGAAGATGATGAATCTTCAATTCTGCAGGAGCATGGGGTTGTATTTTTCAGTTGGGGCACTAACATTTATGGCTCCTTTGAAGTACTCTTTCCCTTTCCCTTTAATGACGCACACTATGGAAGGTCATCATTGGCAGGCATATCAGTCAAGTTCTGTCTGGATGATTAAGTGTTAACATTAACAGGGAGTAAAACATCGAAAAGTTAGCCACTGCAGTGTTTAACTCTTTGAAACTGGATTTTATTTATTTAATTAATTATTTTTTTTGGGGGGGGGGTGTCATGCAGCATAGTTTGCATAATTACCTTGTTTGGCCCTGATTTGCCTATTATTGGTAGAAAGTTCATTAATACGTCTTGACACAAATGTGCCCAGCACAAAAATTTTCTTGTGTGCGGAGGGGTCAATCAATACCTGTGACTCACAGTTTTATATACCATAATGCAGAAACTTGTGTCAGGTCTTTGTAATTTGGAGAATGTATTTTCCAGTATGGAAAGAAAATCCGACCATGTCTATATGTGTCCGATTGGGTTACACTGTTTTTTAATTGTTATATATTTGGACGTAAAGGTCGAATTATCATTTGCATATAGGAATTTCATAAACAATGTCAGGTTCCTTGTGGATATTTCCATAAAGTGACAGTCAGAAAAAAAGTGCATACTGTTCTACTGTCGAGGTACGCAATATCTTGTGCAGTTACCATGTGATGCTGTAGAAATTTGGCAAATTAAAGTTGGTAAACGAGACTTTTTCTTGGATGGCAGTAGGCAAGAGGAGAGTTAAAATGTCTCATGGTAGTAGCAAAGAGCGAACATTATTAAAATGGTCTTTTTATGGTCTATAATCTGTTTGTGTTAGTGGATTTCAGTTTCTGCATTACAATCAATGCTTTCTGTTAGTGATGTTATGAATTTCTTGAGCTAGACAGTGTATACATAAGATATCTTGCTTTCGTAAAGAGTTGAAACTAACAGATTGTCATGATATTTGAAATTGAAATATGGTTGTTCATTGTGCTATATCGACCAAATTCCTTCTGTATGCTGGCTTTGAGAGTTCTCTCTCAAACCCTCAGGTGTCAGGAGTCTGGAAATTGGTAAAGAGAGAAATATAGGGCTCCACTTGGCTACCACCAGTTTGAATTTTTAATATTAAGTCCTGGTATTTTTCTCCAATACACCAGAAATGATATACCGGAATCACAACTTGGAGTGATACGAGAAGAGACAATGACGCATTCCATTTGTAATAGTTTTCTACTATATATTGCTGGTCCTCTATATTAAAAGGAGTAACAAACAACAGGATTAACTCTTCATTACTCTTTTTAAATGATGCATAACACTCAGAAACTTACATTTAAACACTGCAATACCTTGAAGAACATAATTTGTAGTACATTTTCAGACTAGTAAAAGCTCATGAGCAAGTTGAAATAACTGCATAAAGCACTGGGCTTGCTTGAGGGTCATAACAACATCGTTGCTCTCTTCTCAATTATCACTTCGTTTTGGTTTATCAGAGTGAACTGTCACCTGAAACAAAAGGCACGATCTGAGTCAGAGATAATGTCTAAACCTACGGTTGGTAACTATCAAATTTCATGCAGATATGCTCGCCTACAATGTCAGAAGCAACTGGAATCCACTCATTAGTTGCTGGGTTCCCCTTGCAAGAGGCGTGACGTATGGTGGAGGCTTCCGAGTCAAGATTGAAGCCCTCGCCTTTGGTGTTCTCCATCCTTATAAATCCTGTCCCAGTCTGGCATGTGCTCAGATAGTTAGAAGGTACTCACTAATCGCCTCGCACTACAAGTCTACTTCTCAATTTATACCCCAGAGAACCATTAAAAGATATTTGCCAATCTATTAATTTGAGAAATAGCTTATTAGATCTAATTCTACAAGAGCTTGATTAATAGTGTCTTCAATTGCAGGCTTAGTGGAATATTGTTTTGACAAGGTAAATTTAAGGGCCTAAATTAAAATTTTACAGAGCACAATTTGACATTTGCTTTGAGAAATGTTCATACCCTGTGGTGCTGCTTGTCAACGCCGTTGAGATCCTTGTAATATTCAGTCTCTACGAAGTCCTCCTTCGCTTCGCATCCACCATAGACGAGTTTCTGTTTACGCAAGTAAGGCAAAAAGGGTTTATTTGTTGAAGGAGATCAAACCCAAGGCACATTTATGGAAGGTAATAGAGCGAATTTGTCAGGTGTGCTCTTTGATTTCTTTATTCTACCACATGAGCAAGAAGATGTCGTGAAGTTTAAGAGCCTAATCTGTCACCTAATTGCCTTTATGAACGGATAATGAAGCACACGAATGCGGTTTTTGGCTTGTGTAAAACTTTTTTCCCTTTCTCTGAAGCATTCTTTCCTAGTTGGTACATTGAAAGTATTGAAGTTGGTTCAATCTTGACAGATTCGAAAAGGCAATCCAAGTGGACGGCCCTTGTACTATGATGCTGTAAATTCTGACGGTCTTATTTTCTATGCTTTCACCGGAAGTCGTGGTTGTTTACCAAGCCAAAGGGTCGTGAAGTGAAACCATGGGCTCATTTTTCTTCTCATCAATCTTTTGATCCTCTCAAGTACACAAAATCAGTTTGATCTCGACACACGAAATGAAGTCGGAGAAGGCAATCCGAGAGGCACAATCGATACGATCGTTCAAGCACAGCACAAATTTACTTTGTATTTTCCGCAGGAATAAGTCCGATACAATCGAAGCCAGACGGAGGAGAAACCGAAACCTGAGGATCATTCTCGAGGCGCTGGAACTCGACGAATTCCGGGATATCGCCGTCGGTGGACAGGACGTCGACATAATTGGAGGAGTACTCGCTTCGCTGGGGCTTCGTGTGCCGCTTGGGAGCAATGCCATCAAAGTACTCCTTGGTCTTCTCCTCGAGCATCGCCTCTTCCTCCTTGGACAAGTGAACGTCGCTCCTGTTAGGCCTACTGCGACACTCCATCTCCTCTTTCCCCGCTTTGCCCAGAATCTCTCTAATCTCTCTCCCTCTATAGGTTCAAGAGAAGAGGCCCGATCTTGGTGAATTTATAGGCCTTCCGTTTTATGAGCAGATATTAGAAATGCAGATATTTCTGCCTTGCTGTTACGGGTCCAGGATGGAAAAGTTGCGTTAGTGTTGGGACCACCGGAGTTGGAAACTTCAGATAAAATATCTAGATGCATGGTGCATCTGTTTTGGATAAATATCGATAGCTGGCGGTAGGGCTCTTCTGCGATTAAATCGCGTGCTGGTCGACGCATGAGTTTTATGACATTTCGGTGTAGACTTTTCAGACTACAGACTCAATTGGCAGAGCTGGCTGATCTGCCATTCATTACAGGCAACCGAAAGTTGTTGGCGAATGGTCGGGTAACGTAAGTGGTTTTGACCGCACATTGCGCCGAGCCTCGGAAATGCAAGTCCGGTGTTGTTGCCTAGAACTCCTGTGCTGGTAAACAAACGTGACTCTTGAGTTACTTCAATTTAGGGGTGATCAGCTCTTCGGTTTCCGGCCGATATTGTCAGTCCCCCCTTTCCAAATGTTTTTGTTTGGGACCGTGAACCGGACCCCGTTTCTATTTTGTGTAAAAATTTTAAGTTCTTATAATAAAATATGAAATTTGTACCATTTCACTACAATACATATATTAGTTAAATGATTATGTGGTTTCCTCAAGTTAAAGATCATGGTTCGATTCTCGTTGGATGCAAAACTACTTCTACATTTTCCTTTAAAGCCTGTTCAATGCATGATCTGGTAGTTCGGTTCCCAAATTGAATCGGACATTATGCTCACCCCTAGTTCGCTTGACCTAGCACCAAGCCAATTTGAGGCGAGGGAGTGATCATTGTTCTCGGTACATATGGGGAATATGGGGAGGTGCTGAGTTTTTCACATGAGCAGTATTTTGTTCAAATTTTATAGGTCGGGATTTTTGGACTTTGGTAAGAGAAAATTTCCCCTCTTTTGGCACCAAATAATCACAAGAAATGGACAACGACGATCCAAGTTATACTGTAGCATGAACGATCCTGCGTGGAGAAATTTTGGGAATCTGGACCTACGGCGCTACGTACCGGGCCTCACAAAGTCAAAGCCCACAGCTACACTTTCAACCGACTAAAGACCCAAGGCCCAAGGCCCAGAGAGAAAGGAAAAAAACAAAGCTGGCGCGAGAGATTCCTATCCTGCACACGCCCGCAGCCTAACACAGCATCCCCTCATCATCGAAATCGTGGCGGGAACGATTCACGCCCCAGTCCCGCCAACAGAAGCAAACCTCGCGCTTCCTTAAAAAAAATCAATTTTTTTATTTAAAAAAAAAACTGGCAATAAAAGTCGGTTCCATCGGTCCTGGGTCCCGGAACCGAACCGAAGAACCGGGGCAAAAGAGCAAAACACCCACTTTCCTCTCAAAATTTTCCCTCACTTTCCCGCCGGAAACCCTAGCTTCCTCCACCTCCTCCGTCTCCGTCGCGCGCGCGAGAGGACACGATGCTGGAGCTGCGGCTAGTGCAGGGATCGCTGCTGAAGAAGGTCCTGGAGTCGCTCAAGGACCTCGTCAACGACGCCAACTTCGACTGCTCCGCCACGGGGTTCTCCCTCCAGGCCATGGACTCCAGCCACGTGGCCCTGGTGGCCCTCCTCCTCCGCTCGGAGGGCTTCGAGCACTACCGGTGCGACCGCAACATCTCCATGGGGATGAACCTCAACAACATGTCCAAGATGCTCAAGTGCGCCGGCAACGACGACATCATCACCATCAAGGCCGACGACGGCAGCGACACGGTCACCTTCATGTTCGAGAGCCCGAGTACGTCTCCCTCCCTCTCCTGGTTTTGGTTTTTCCGTTCGGCGAGGGAGGTGGTGGTAGGGGTTGGGGGGTTTCGGTGCTGTTCTTTTCGGTTTCTCCGACGATGCTTCCGCTTGATGCCCGCGCTCTGTTTGTTGCTTTCACTGAGCGAGTTCTGGATCTGGACGCTTTAGCTTGTTTCGTTGGTTTAATTCCGGTTTTCTGAGACATTCGTTTTGCTGAGGGCTCGTAAGTACGACGTGGTCAAGTAGCCTTTGTGCGATGTCCGCGAATTGTTGGATCGTTTTTGATCTTATGTTGGCTCGATTCGGCACATGGAAGTTCGTGGAAGGTTTATGTGTCTGATCTGCACCGGTCTTTGTAGCAGTCTGAGCTTCACATGTTGTCAAAGAAGTAGTTGACTATGGTTAAGCAATAGACGCCCCTGTCCGGTGTCCACTCTCTTATAAGATAAATAGACCTTGATCAGGATGTCCTCCTTTTCATCCCTTTTGTAAATCATCAGGTGATGAAAAGGAGGTATGATCCTGGGATGTTCTGTAACATCCCCCTCGATAAATTATTGAATGCCTTTGCCTGTGGATTACCACTATTAGTGTATTATCTGCACTTGCTTGTGCTAGTTTTAGGAGGGTTCCTAATGGGGCGAGGGGAGCGTCTATGTTCCCTGTCAATTTAGTTTGTTCATCTGTTTTTGTTATTCGCTTGGATCTTGTGTTAACGATTTAGTCCGTGTTACAGCGCAGGATAAAATTGCTGATTTTGAGATGAAATTGATGGACATCGACAGTGAGCATCTTGGAATACCGGAGGCAGAGTACCATGCCATTGTTAGGATGCCGTCAGCTGAGTTTGCTAGGATTTGTAAAGATCTCAGTAGCATTGGTGATACCGGTATTTTGTCATTCTCTACTTAATGGCTTCTGCAATTGAGTTATCCCAAATTTTTAGCATGTCCATAAGATGATGAATTTTTCTTGATTTGGTCCGGCAGTTGTTATATCCGTGACGAAGGAGGGCGTGAAATTTTCTACCAGAGGTGATATAGGAACTGCAAATATTGTTTGCAGGCAGAATACAACAGTCGACAAGGTGAGTCCTGTTTTTTAATGGTCCTTTACATTTTTCATTTACTGATTCTGGGAAACATTTGCATGCCTTTCACAATTTGAGGGCGCTTTTTCTCAGAGTATGCCGGTACTGATTTAATCTATTTGTTAACTGTTTTGGGTGAACCATTGAAGCCGGAGGAAGCTACAGTCGTCGAAATGAATGAGCCAGTGACATTGACTTTTGCATTGAGGTATCTGAACTCCTTCACGAAGGCAACCCCTTTATCTAACACTGTGACTATCAGTTTGTCTTCGGATCTTCCTGTTGTTGTCGAGTACAAGATTGCCGAGATGGGTTATATCAGGTTTTACCTGGCTCCTAAGATAGAAGAGGATGAGGACGAGACAAAGCCATAAGTTGCTGGAGTCCCGAATTAGTTAAACTGTTTTGCAGCCTGTGGTAATTCATGTTTCTGTCTCAGGATTTTTTTTTCTACTCTTTACATGGTCTGCCCTGAGTTGGAAAATGTGAGTAGCTTTGAATCAGTGTTATGTCCTCCCCCAATGTATGCTTTACGCTTGCTTCTGACTTTAGGGAAGTTCTCTAATGGATTTTAGGTCTTTCTTCCAACTCATGGCATGAAGTTTCAATTACTTTGTGACTTTTGCAATCTTTGTGGTTTTCTTTTAAGACAATCTTGGGTACAATAGAACCAACCAATTTTAGGGAATATTGAAGATGGTGCTCCCATCACATCCTCTGTGCTACTGAGAGGAAGTTAATTGGGTTGTAATCCCGGTTTCATGACTCGAGGTTGTGGATAAAATCAATGTGTAGAAATTGTATTGCAGTTGGGTTTTTCGGTGGGATCAAAGGATGGATTGCACTGTGAATTCATAATATGGTACACTGCGTTTGTGCAATAATACTTAGAGATTCCATATTTGCATCAGTATTCTCATAGATGAATTTTGGGGGTCATCTTCACCATCAACTTCCAATGAATGGAGCTTTACACGGTATGCGGATGGAGCCATGTCTGTACGAGGAAAAACTTTGGTGGGATTGTTATTTATTTTTATTCTTGACTATCCACTTTCCATTTTCTCAAGGGAGCGATGTGATCAAAAAGTTAGTGTTGGTTTACAAAGTGATTTGATCAGTACCGAGTGGATACCAAACAATTAGGTCATGTTCAAATATTTGATCAAGCCTTGATATATCATTCTATAAATTAATTTGTGCACATCGAGTAGTATTCTTGGCATTGAATGTGTTATCCAACCATCAATTGCTATGCATGCAGCAGGATTAAGTTCATAAAACTGTTGGAGGTTCTGGGCATAATTTATAGTCTCTCTTATACTGTTTCACTAATGATGGTACAGTGTAAGTTATAATGGTAGGGCTAGCCACTTCTGTTGCGGTCCCAGGAATCATCTTGGTCGACCTCTAACTGCCCTCGTGCCCAGATCGGATGCCAGTGGAACTTGTCTTGTTTCTGAACTAGCTATGTCTGGAAAAGAAAGTGATAGGAATGAAAATTTGAGTAATACAAGGATAATTTTTAAGTTCTTATGAGGATAAGAGGAGAAATTTAAAAGGTCATGCTCATTCTCTTCAAAATTGTTCTTGCCTCCCGAACATAGCTGAAATGCATCCTTCTTTGCCCAGCGACCACTCGAGCAAATCTGGAAATTTTGTCATCGTATGGTAACTTTGGATCCTGATTATTTTCACAATTAGCTCCCTATGCTTTAGGGCTGCTTGAATTGATCCATAAACTCGGAGTTTGCCTCAATCAGCTCCTTACGGTTTTTATTCTTGTCTTGAGCGAGGCGAGGTTTCTTGGAATCACAAGATGAGGCAATGCTAACTGCTCGTTGATCATTTGTATTTCGTAGATCCTCTTATGCCCACGACATTGTACCCATGTAAACATAAGCATAACAAAGACAACACTGACAGCTTCAGCCATGTCCGTGATATACCCATGTCCACGTTCCATGAACGCTCCAGGACCGGCATTTACCATGAATCAGCACACAAATGACAGGATATTCAATCCTGTATATTACGATTGCAAATGTCCGCACCGTACATTAAATGTGCCCAAACCAGTATTCGCTGAGGCAATTGCTTCATGCTATTACATATGACCACCTCTTCAAAGAGCCCAGCATCTCTCACGACTTATCCTGAAGTCATCGTTTACAGTTTCATGACCGGTTGGCAAGAGAGACTGTTGAACCGAGATAGTCATCTTTGCCCGGAAATTGTTGCACCTTCCAGGTGCACCTCCTATACTTTTGCACCCAACAAAAAGTACGATTGGACGTGGGATGCCCTACAAAGTAAAACTTTGAGTAATACAGTCGTTACATGTTTTCGGTACATCGGTGCAATAATTAAGACATGCGAGCCAATTGGTTGAACGAATGATGGCAATAGCCTATTTTAAACAAGCTCGGCCCATGTTCCTTCCATTATGCCCGAATCTATAATTCCGATAAAAAAAATTACATCTATTACATTAACCTAAAACAACAATCCCTAATGATTAAACAAAAAGCTTCACAAAGAATAGTACACATCTCACAAGACCTGCCACTCAACCAGAAAAGTCGGTCTTCCAATAATAACGATTTTCTCGAGGGTCGAACCAAAAAAGGGGACAGCATTCATTCACGCTCAGTACCTGATTTTAATAAGATGGTCTTAAGTCCCCATAAGAACCATTAACCGTTATGACAGCCTCCAATCTTCACCGACATAAACAGCTTGATCACCAAGCTCTTCCTCAATGCGGAGCAACTGCAAGAAATATTTCAGAGTTTAGTTGTACACGGCTTTCCTTACCATGCAGTCTAACAGCGACATTTTACACTGAGGTTAAACTTTGTTACATTTTGTAGTCTTTGGGGCCCTTCGATGTTAAAATGTCAGGGCTGCTCTCTAAAGACCAATGCTTATCTAGAGGCTGAATCAACAGCTGAGATTTTTGGATTCTAGGGGCCAGCAATTCATGTTCACGTGTCAAATTAGGGTCTTGAATTAGTGCCTAGTCATGTCATTGCAAATCATAATTTTGCCTAACAAAATAAAAATTGATGAATTTTGAATCTGTCACTTTCAAATTTTCCAATATCGGCTTTAATAATAGTGTTAAATCGAGTAAAATCTTGTCAAAATTGCCAATCCCTATATGAACACATGCAACTCTAATTTACATTCATTATCTAAACAAAACAATTATCAATAGCCATGAGTGCTTTACTGGTGCTTATATTGAAATTATTGAGAGACGAGAAAGGATCTCAACTACTTAAGTGCCTTGTAAAATTAATATAATCTACTCAAGTAAGATATGAAATGAAATAAGACGACTTCAAAG
The DNA here is from genome assembly GCA_031216185.1 of Syzygium aqueum. NCBI lineage: Eukaryota > Viridiplantae > Streptophyta > Magnoliopsida > Myrtales > Myrtaceae > Syzygium > Syzygium aqueum. Next base: position 18,664,549 of record CM062240.1, read on the forward strand.
ATGTGCTCAGGAGCTCCCTCTAACAGTTCAGGGGAGCCCACCTTTTATTTTTTGAATAACACAATATGAGGCTACATGATTCAAGACTTTGCTACACAAATCCTGCTACCTCCTTCCAAGGTGTAAATGTTTAAGAATTGATGGTTGGCAAGGTTGTTAAAATCAGGAGCTGACTTAGGATGGATGGGACGCCCGAGCGATCGCATCATAAGACCATATCGAGATCATAAGATACTCAAAATCCTAAACGAATATATAAGACATAAATAACTAGCTGACATTGACTATAATGTTTCTGGTATGACCACAACTCCATAAAAGTATCATTTTAGAGGCATAAATTCTTAACTAAACACAGTAGTATAAGGTCGGCCCACTTTTTGATACCTACAATTTCGATCTACAAATGCAAAGTACAGAATATATTTACATGAAATTTGAATTGGTACTATTGATAGGATCATGTTAGACTTATGATGCTATCAATTAGGGTTGGAACCCTATTAAGATCCCCCTTGAGATTTGGACCGTTCTTTAGATTTCATATGATCATAGGCGATTTAGATCAGGATGTTATCAATCATGAAAGTTAAGAATATAGAAGGACATTGTTGCGTTTGTCAATATGAAGGCAGACCTGGTTGTACTTTGCCAGTCGTTCTCCTCGACAAGGAGCACCTGCTTTGATGTGACCAGTACCTAGTCCCACAGATAGGTCGGCTATGAAAGTATCTTCAGTTTCACCACATCTATGTGATGTTACAATTCCCCAATGAGCATCCTTTGCCAGCTTGACCACCTCAATGGCCTCCGTCACCGTTCCAATCTGGTTTACCTATTGGGCATTTTGTACACCTGGTGAGTCTCACCCAAGGAATTCATACAGAGGCAAAATTTGGGGGTACTTGTGATGGGGACATTTGCTATCACTAAAAAAGCAGGCCCTATTACCTTTTCTTCTGCTTTCCCTTTAAAGTAAACTGGGATATGTAAAGGTTTCATACGAATCTCAATGCCAAATACAGCAGTTAAGTAAAGCGAGAGTCTGATACCTTGAGAAGAAAAGCATTACAAGTGGACTCACTGATTGCTCTCTCAACACGCTTGGGATTTGACATTAACAAGTCATCCCCAACAACCTGAGAAATAAGGGTGACATATCATTTATTTTGCAATCACCACAAAAGAACTGAGGAACAGAAACTTCAAATGAGATTAACTAATGCTATGAAGAGGGAATATCTACCATGATTATTGCTAGATCAAAAAGCTCGGTTAAGGAAAAAGGCAACCAGAGAGCACTCCATAGTTAATCATCATTTACAAAGGATCTAACTTAACTGATCTGGAAGCTGCTCTTTTGCTGTCTTTGCTCTAGGTATTCAAGAATTGGGTTGGGAAGGGGTAGAGAAGAGCAGCATTATAGACTACCATGCATTACAGTGACAGAAATAGAAAAAGCATAAGACTGCAGAATTATTCTTCCATGGCAAAAACTGGCCATGCATAGACTATCAATAGGATGAAGAGATAAAAACAAAGGTGCACCTGGCAAACTCCAAGGCTAGAGAAATACTTGACATGCTCCCAGTCCTCCTTGTCAAATGGATCTTCGATTGATACAATCGGATAGTCTAGGATAAAAAATTAAAAAACCGTGGAACTCATCATGTTTTATGCAATTCAGAGGATCATATAAATCAAATAAGTAAAATTCATCAGAAGTGTTTGGATTAGACTAGGTACCAGAACAGAGTTCTTTATACATGTCTATCATATCCTCCCCAGATTTGAAATTCTGCCCTGACTTATTTGGAGACTTGAAGTCCAGATCATATTTTGTGCCTGTATAAAGTAAGTAGAGATATCAGTTTTGTAACAGGAAATTCCTACAAAGCACAAACTGAGTAATATACACAATAGACATTGTCAAATTCTTCCTAGCTTTCTTGGACATGACACGTGTTATATATTCCCATCATATGATAACAGGGTACTCCAATTGAATGAGATGACACAGATTCCATGTGAACCATCATCAAGACATCATGCAAGAATTCCAAATGCACTTCCCACAAAACACACAGCGCGTCGTTTTTCAAAATCTAACGCCACACTTCGACAAAAGTACTTCAAAATATAGAAATTGATACCTATGCAAAAATTCGTAGCAGCGACGTCGATAGCTATCTTTATTGTCTCATTATAGCCAGTTCTGCTGATAGCCTCTTTAACCAGATCCAGGGCTTCTCTAAAGCTGCCAAGTACCATAAGATGTCAACAAGTAAATCAAAATGATACTTTTTTTTTTTAATTCTTTTTTGGGTTGACGTTGTTTGGATGGACCACCTACCTATTGAATCTGCTACTGTATCATTGTTAAAACCATTCAAATAAGAAATGAGCAACAACTAGACACAGCTTTAACAATATTCCTCATTTATCATTCGTGTTGTTTGTTTGTCTATTTTTGCCCATAAAATGTGTGGCAAAGATAAGTATGCAACCTGGACACATTTGGAGCAAAGCCACCATCTTCACCCACATTGCATCCCTGTGCACCATGTTTCTCTGTAATAACAGCCTGCCTTTTTGTTAACAAAACATTAACATCAGTGACAGTCTATACATACACATGTACATTAGTATAGAATAGTGTTTCCCTGGATTAAGAAGGCTAACTAGACACGAGATCGTAAAACAGGATGGAGATATAGAATAAAGGGAAAATTTCAATTAAGGACCCCAAGTGGGGTCCTTTTCTCAAAAGAGGACCCAAAGTGAACAAGGTGTCAAATAAGGGCCTAAAGTGCCCAATCAGTCCCAAATAGGGGCCTAAACCGCGGTAGAATAGCTAATAATTGATTTTTGAGAAGGAAATGAATGATAAAAGGAAGTGTTTAGAACACCATCAGATAAAGTTCAGAAACAGTATAATCTCTGTGTTTAGATGAATAAATAATTAATGAGTCATAGACAAGTACAATGCAGAAACCAAATGATCGAATTCAAATTGCACCTTTAAGTGATGATAGGTTTCAGAACCCATTTGTAAAGCCTCCTCAAATCTGGAGGCTCCAATTGGTAGAATCATGATTTCCTGTCAACATTTACAGCCAACTATGAGTAAATTCAACAGATTATTCATAGGTATGTAAGAAAGCTAAACAATCAGCGGGCACAAAAACAAGCTGAGATATATTATAGCCACAGACAAGCCTGGGAGAAAGACAGAGCATACCTGAATGGCAAGGTTGTTTCCAGCATGTTTTCCACCGCTTATAACAGTGAAGGAAGGTACTGGAAGAGTCAGGTTGGGCTTACCAGCAAGATCAGCAATGTGCTTATAAAGGGGAACCTGCACGCAAGGGACGTAGAATGAAGATATTTATGCAGATAGAAACGGAGAAAAACCTTCTTAAATTCCAGATTAAAAAAAAAATATACATGCCTCCTTTTCAGCAGCACCAGCTTTGCAAGCAGCGATTGACACAGCCAATATTGCATTAGCTCCCAGCTCACCCTACAAGATGATTTCTCTCAGACCATGTCTTATTGAATGATGTGAAGAGCATCCCTGACTTTTCGCGTGAACCATAAGGCAATAACTCAAAAGAGCTATTACAGTCCAACACGTGCAAAATTAGGATGGACAGTCTCACATTATCTAATTAAGACATCGTTTTGACAGTCAAAAGGTTCACTGATGAATCATACATTTTCCGGAGTATGCGCCCAAATCACTGTCAAGTAGTAACATCACCAGCTAGCATTGTATGTTGGTCCAAACAGGTGCTATCTTAGAATTCATCACAAAAATCAACCATGCACGACTATTCATGATGGAGGAACTAGACAAGTTCAATGTCTTACCGTGACACAACAAGGTTCTTAAAAGACAATTTCTTACGCACCAATGTAAAGGCTGGCAAACCATGTACAAAGCTCCAGCATCATAAATATCCTAGGCAACATGTTCGCAAAAGACGATTCTAATATCTTTCAATGCAAAACTCATTCTCTCATAATAAAGATCTTTTGCCAATAATCAAGTCAAAGAATCGTTCTCCTTCAGGCAAAACTCCAGGCAAACAATCAATTTCCTTATCACAAAGCAGGGTACCTTCTTCTCCGTTTTGTCCAGGTCTATCATGGCCTGATCAATCTGAGCCTGGAGAATAGGATCCATCCCTATCAACGCTTCGGAGATCTTCTCATTGATATTCCTAACAGCTCTCTTCACACTATTCCCAAGATACACTCCCTTGTCCCCGTCACGCAACTCCACAGCCTCGTACCTACAACCATCACCAAGACGAGCCATCACGCCTCACGGCCAAACCGGCAGAGCAAGACTCGGTACTTCACACGCACTACTACACGAGCGAACTCGCGCGAGCACCAGCAATTCTACCGCTACTTCAAATCCACACACGCACACACGCACCAATCCGCCAGTAAATCAACACGATGCGAAGAAAACGAAGAAGAAGCAGCAGAAAGAAACCTCACATTCCGGTCTGGTCGCCGCTCGGAGCCGACGCGCGGAACATCCCCTTGTTGGTATGCAAGTCCACCTCGACGGTCGGGACGCCCCTGCTGTCCAGTATTTGCCTGGCTCTGATCTTCGTTATGACCGACGGCACCGCCTTCCTCATGTGACTAGACTGCGAACGAAAATCATCCGGTCGAACACATCAGCTGCGGACACCTCTCACGGAGGCGGCGCGAGACTCGCTCAGCTCCAAAACGCAAAACGCGCGGTTTTCGCGATCGAAGCCGGCGGGACTTTCCAGCATTTTCTCGGCAAACAAGCGGAAAGGAAACTTCAAGGAAGGAGAAGAAGAAGAAGATGATGATGAAGATGATGGTGATGGTGAGGAAGAGGTTCTTACGATGAAGAGGACGGGATCGGGGGTCTTGGACCTAACCGCGGCATTGACGGCGTCTTCGATCTTGCGGGAGAGCATGTGCTTGTCCAGATACTCCTGCACCGACATCGTTCCCTGAGCTTTCCTCTCGCTCGCTCGCTCGCTGCGGATCGCGATGCTACTCCGGAAGCGCGATCGAGCAAGAGAGAGTTCCGACGCTCGAGACTCGACCTTCTTCAAGCGCGACCCTCCTCTGTTTCTCATTTCTTCCTCGTCTCTTCTGCTCGGAAATGGGTCGGGTCGGGTCGGGTCCTTGGCCTCCAAGGGAGAGTCCGGAATGTTGAATCCGTCTACTAGGCCCAAGTGAAGTCATGCTGTTCACCAGCTCATGATCGACATCGTGGCTAGCCTCAATATCGTCACCGAACTATTTTTGGTTAGTCATCATATCTATTCATTGAGCTAGTGATGATCTAATGGTTTTTAATCGTTTCTTTGTAATGCCTTTGATGCAATTGAGCTCTATGGAAGCAATCACAATCTTATAATAATAACAAAATGAGCACTCTCTTAATCTCACTTCTCCGGACTCTCCGGTAGCACAGCTGAGACTGTGATGGGCTATTTGCCCCTGCAATATTTAATTAGTTGGATTCATGTGTCATAATTTCTTTCAATCTTCCGCTTTACTTTTTCCGGCTTATAGTGCTCTTGGGTCATTCCAATTTTATAGGATGTCTATAAAGAGACTTTGGCCATTGGCGTAATGAGTTCCTAGAGTGTCTTACTAAGATGTATATATACAACTAAAGCACGTTCCATGTTTCAATTTTTTGGCCAATGGGTTTAAGAAGAAGTGTCATTAATTCGATTGTTTTGGAAAGGACTTCTTAAGCTTCGATTCACTAGCTAAAAGGGGCACGTTAACATACTACTTCCCCTCTGTTCTTGCGGGGACCCTGTGAGAAGTACGTGTTTTCTATGCTCGTCCTTTTCTTTTTTATGTTCGACACTCAAATTACTTACCTTGACGACAGGCTGAGTATACACATTTAATCGTTTGGCATTGCTTCTATGATTGCTTCACGTCTGTACCGAATGTTCCTTGGTCGACAACTCGATGCAATCAACTCAGAAACTCAATGAACAACCACAATGCTGACAGGGAGGTAAAGCGGGCCAATTGGCGGGCACATAACTAAGCAATTTCATTTATACAAACTGGATTAGTGCTCGGAGCCTCCGGTTAAGACTAACTCAAATTGAAAGGCCCTCTAAGATGCACAGGACGGAGCTTCGTGCCACCGATAGTCCCATTTAATCCAGATAATAAGATGCCAAAGCTAATTACAAGAACATACTCGCGCACTCAGTTACGTGTAATGTTTCTTATGGTTTTTCCTTTTTTTCCCCCTCCTTAAGATACAACAAAAGCACTAGAGGATCCGGCAAAGTGGCGTATTGCTCCCAAAAGCCCCTTCGAGGCACCAAAATGTCTTATCTTATACACACCTGGAGGAGCAGATTCGGGTATTCTCCATTCTATGGTGGCCATGCTTCGAGTGCTCAGTTTTGAAGGTCTAGACCATTTGAACCGAAGGCAGAAATCGTCATCGTCGTAAGATGGAACCCAAGTTTCTTTTCCTTGGAGTGCCTCCACAAGAGCAAATGTACCTTCAGTCATCAGGTCATTCCTTGGGCAAGCCGACCAGAAGACCACCGAAACCATGTCACCTCTCTTGAAAGTGGAGTTGTTGGGCACATCAGATTTGACATCCCCAAAGTTCACTCCAGCTGGTGTTGCATCCATCACGACTGGCGTGAGTAAGCTTATCTGTCTAGCTAGAAGATCCGGGGGCTGTGGACCTGATTGAACAGGTTCGCCGGTTAACATTGCACTTGCAAGTTTCTTGAACTCTTGGATGTATGCACTGAGAGTGTGGGGACCATACAGTGTGGAGGCACCCTGAAAGCACAATTGAGCACATATTTCGTAAGCTGAAACATTTCAGTTACTTTGGTAGGCTGCTTTAATATTACCAGTCACTTGTATAACCTTAGAGAAACAAACTCTGGATGTGGAAATTATGCCTTTTCTGGTAGCCACCGTGTATGGAAATCATTCCCCCCCCCAAAAAAAAAAAAAATCTTTTAGTGCAGCAATTCAGTCAGTCAATGAGCATACCTTTTGCAAACTCAAAATATTTTTCTTGTTACAAAATTTGCCTTCCCTGAACTTTGTTTATTTTGCTATAACAAAATCATATCTGCATGATGTTCCGTTCTCTTCATAGAATGCAAGTTATATTTTCATCATGAAATGGAAATAATACCTCATATCGCTGGATCTGATACTCTTCAAAAGTAGTCACATACTGAGAATAGGTATTGGTCAACCCTGCTATAACAACATGGACATCGCCTTGTCCTTTACCTTTACTTGTAAGCACTGTCCTCACAGCCTCACGGAGACGCCTCCCAGCCATAGTTGTGAACTCTACAAGAGAGTTGCCATAGGCCAAAATGATTCAATAAGATACGAAAGATACCATGCATATAATGATGCAAGGAAGCAGGTTCAAATGATAGCCAACAGTGGCAGCCGAAGATTTTTCCAGATCTCACAGTGTTGTTAATACACTATCTGAAAAAAAAATATTAGATTTGTCCATTTACACTTTTGACTAAGATCATGTCCATCTTCCATTTAATTTGTAAATTGATATAGATTGATTGAAAGTGGGTTTTGGTCGCTTAAGATGACTCTTAAAAGGGTCAGTTGGGTACCCCAACTAGAAGTGGTACTTCTACAAAAAAGAATAAAAGAAAATTGACTGTTGACTGGGCATGAGCTAGGTAGCTTGTGCAGTGTATGACTGGCTTCCATGGAATTTAATTTTTTTTTTTGGTCGAAATGGAGCTTAAATTGAACTGTAGACTTATGTCCAACAGTACACTAGAACGCATTAATTGGCTTATTTTTTGGTAAAAACTAAAACAAGACAGTTCTAAAGAGTTTATAATGATGATAGTGAAATCAGTAAATAAATACAGGAAAGAAATCGCTTCTATACATATAAAACTTGTCCAGAGTGGACAAGACTGGATAAATCCAAATTAGCGTATTTTTCTAGAAACTCTACCAATAAGTCCAGGAAAACTTGGCCTACAATTTAAATGCATTTGACAATCACTCAATCACAAAAGCAACATTAATCCGTGTCAAAATATCATACTTTCATAGGAAAAGAGAAGGGAGAAAAATACCTCCAGGAACGCTGAGAATGACTAGCTGTCCTATCCTGAACATTTGAATAGGAAGAATCGAAGGCTGCAAAAACCATGAAGGCAATAAAATCATTATCGCAGTATGAAACAATTGAGGCTATCACTCAAGTTCTCCAGGCATCTATATTCATCTAATATAAATGGATGAGGCAGAAATTTCAAAACCAAGTTATCTTTCCATTTACAAAAATGATGTATAGCTGAAAATTCCCCATCTCCTTGACATTTGAAATAGAAGAGAAAGACAGTCGATTTCATGTAAAATGCCTATCAGTCAGCAGCACAAGTGTCAGAAACAACGCAGCTAGGCAGTACTCATGTGTAGACAGCTTAACAGATCTCACTTCACTTTTACAAGATCTCATCTCGTTTGGGATGGGACTAGGTCCCTAGCCAATTCAACAAGGACAAGGAGTGACCATTGAGGCAAAAAGACTCAGACAAGCTGCAGTTCCTGACAAGCTGCCAGGATGGTGAAGGGTATTTGACGAACAAAATCAAACATCAGATAGAGGGAGTATTGCCAGGCAATGGATAAGTGATGAAAGTATATAAGACCCCTGATCCCATATTAGATGGATAGAGAGCACACAAAGTAATTCATACATAAAAGTTCATCTCCAAATGATCACCACATGAGTGATAATCCAAGGGCTTAGTCCATGCGGAATGGGCTAGATCATTTCAGATGGTATTGGTGTTAGGTTTCAATCCATCATGCCCCATTTAAGTTTAATTTGCAGGTGGTCTTTAAAATTATTTTGTGTGCGGCTCTCATTTGTCCTATTGACCACATGGTTTCAATCAGATTTGTGCATGAGAGGTGGTGTTAAATTTATCTCACATCGTTTGCTTATGAGATTTATCATGACCTTATATGCATGTACTCTTCTTCCACTATTAACTTAATTTTTTGCATAGAAAATTCTAACACCTAACAACTTAAGTTTTTGAGAAAAATAGTTATCTAACATTATATCAAAACATAAGTCATGAGCTCAAATCCAAGCACTACCTCTTACGTTTATTTTTCCTGCAGACTGTTTCTCGATTATTTCCTTAATGTGGTTATATCTGAGAACACCGTTTTCTACGTAAGGTCCAACTTGTACACATGAGTGAATATTAAGGTTTTGTCAGACATGCTAAATGAGGAAATATCTAATTTTCAAAGTGTTATTTACGCATATCACAAGGATAATCAGTGCATTAAAACTTGCAAATATGCCTTATATAGCTGCTTAAAAAGTGCTTTAGAGGCACTTTTCAACAAAATCATGGCTCAATATTCATTTTTGTCTATATCCTGACAACTTACGATTTACGACAAATGGTTGCCTAATAGTTCTGCTGATATAAGAAAGGTATGGTTGAAAAGTTCATGATGCATGCATGGTATACCGCATGCAACCAACATTAGGTTGTAGCAACTTACAGCCCAATCATACGGCTGCTTCATTTCACCGGTATCGAGCAAGATGGGCTTTGGATGCTGACAATCAACTTGTGTCTGGTTTGGAGTTTTAAGTAAGTTACGGACCAGCCTCCAAAAAGGATTTCCCTGACATAGATTATAGAATAGACAATCAAATCGAAAGGATACACACTGTACATCTATCGGAATACCCATTTAGGGGTTAGAGAATTGCCAATAATCATTACCTGGTCATCCCCTTGCTTAAAATCAAAAGCTCCTGGTCCATCCGTCGTTCCTGCAGCAAATGCAAATCCCATTGAAGCAGGACACGTTTTTACTACTTCTGAACCTCCTCCCTGTTTAGGTATTGTAACCTCAAGCTTGGAAAAATCCAAATATACATGACGGAAGTCAACCTTCCCCTGCAACTGTTCAGATGCTTTGTTGAAAAGATCCAAAGCCTTTTCAAATTGTCTCTCCCCAATTATACGTGTGCTTTCAAATTCATCTGGGTAACTGCCACATTAACGAAAAGGTTCCTACTGTTAATGTTCATATGGTTGCTGGTTTTTATACTTTGTACCAAATACAGGGAATCGGTATTAATACCCTGGTCCACGGCCATAGCACAACTCGTTCTTCCCACCGCAGGTACTGTGATTGAAGTCACAAGGTAAGCCAGTGTCTGTGCAGAATGCTCCAAGCACGTTTGGGCTAACATCACCACAGTTCGTTTGACAAAAAGCAGCTACAAATCCAGGTTTCTCAGTCTGCCTTAGAGCACTCCTGACCCGCTTAGCAACACTCAGAATCTTAGTCGCTGGTTTCCCTGGGGGAGACTGGAATGATGCAGCAAGCTCCAATAATTCATGATCTGCATCAGATATAAATGACTCAGCTCTACCATCCAATTCACCATTTGATGCCATAAAAAGTAGTGAATCAGAGTCAAGAAGTAGACAGACAACTCAGAATTAATCAGCATAATGATATTAACAAGCCATCCTCAAAGTTCGATCCTATCCAAAGATGGTAATGTATCAAGCAGAACTCCATGTTTGGAATATTTACTTGAATGGCTAAGATAAAATAGATTATCACCGACAATCCTGTCCATATTTTTCTACCTCCAGTAGAAAGCTAATGGATACCTTTTGCAAAGTGACAACAAATGGATAACAATGAACAAACAGCTCAGCTATATCATACATAGCAGTCGGGAACAAATTGCTTACGGATATCATGAGCTTCAGGTACAATGTTTGAGACTCTTCGTGGAACTCCACCATCTTCATGATCATCGAAATATGACATTTCGACACCATTCTTGTTAAACCAATCTTCCATAAAACGAGCAGCTGCACCTTTGTTATCCCCACTAATCAACGAGTTTGTACGACTCATAGAAGTTCCATGTGTAGCAAACCAATTGAAGCTACCCAGTGGTCCCCACTCGCTATCCACAAACTTCAAAAGTGTCATTTCCTTGTCAACGTCATACTTGTATTTGCTGCGTTCTGCCGTAGGGTTATTGAGATAAGCACTGGGACTGCGATTTACTCCCGCATCCAAAAGTTCCCCTGTTTAGCCATTGGCAAACACTTGGCAAGATTAGAAGCAAAGATGAAGACCTGATAGGAGAGATTGGAATTCTGGACAATGGCAAATTGCCAAGGACAGACAAGATTGTGACCAAAAAAAAAAAGGAAAGGCACGTTTCACTAAGTAGGTTGCCTCGTGAAGTAGAGATTACCATGTCCTGGCAGGCCTTCTTTCAAAAGTGATTATACAGAACTGAAGAAATTGAAGATTTTTAGCCTAAGCTTTTGGTTTCATTAATAACCCTCACGGCCAGAGAAACAGATTTATCATTCCTAGTTACATGTGCACATGACATGACCAAGCAGGAAAATTAAAAGATCTTTAAAGGGAGGCTGGCAAGCACAAAAACAACAAAACCCAACTGAAGAAATCTATGAGCAGGACCAAGAACACACTATTCTTGGCCATATAGTAAAAACCACAACAAATTCTCGAAAAGTGAAGAATTAACGCAGGCTGCCAACCTCAGGCTTAGGCAGAAACATAACGAATAAGCTGTTGAGATTGTCTCTCTTACCTTTATTCACGAAAACTGATCCAGGCCTGAGATTTTCATGAGCTTCTATGATGCTCTTTTCAATACCATCAACAATGACATCAAATGACTGGCGCACAAATCCGAGAGATGTGATGATATATACAACATATTGGAGGTAGCCACCGGGACCAGCATGCGTGTGAATTCCACTGATAGCTACATTACTTTCAGTATACAAGTCACCATACCTGCCAACATGACGACATCCATTCGGAAGGCCTTCATTAGACAACCCCTCTATGCATATATTAAGGAATGGTTCTATCCCTTCACAACATTAGTGTAGTAATTTAATCAAGACTGCACTGACAGAAGTAAAATCACAAGGAAAAAAAAATTGGCATAAGGCAAGAGCACTACCTTGCTTTCAATCTCTCGAGCACTTTGATCGTCACCAGTTGAGACGCCATGCAAGCATCGAGATTCACAAACACGACGCGCTTCCCTTGCGGTTCTGCCACGATGAATGCCCTCGCTCGAAGCCTGAAGTGAACACCCGCCGTGGTCTGCTCCGTGTTCGCATAGCCCATCATGTTGACATCGGCAGCAGGGCCGGTAATGTCGTAGCTCCCGAGCCCAACCAAATAATTGAAGTCAGAGCGCGCTCCCACACTCCCTTGCAGAAGTAACAGAGAAATCCACAGCCAAGCAGCCATCCGTGGTCTCCGGACGGAGAAATCGGAACGAGGAGGGAACCCCATCACAGCTCCACCGGATAGATAAACCCTTCGGTCGTTCAATCTGCTCTCATTCCCTAGATAGGAACCGGAAAGAAAGGAAAAAAAAACTGTAAACCATCATCTCCATGCGGCCAAAAAAATCGCGAAGAGGACATAATCCAGCTGCTCTTCCAAGTGAAAATTTCGACAAAAAACAAAACACTAGGCAGACTAAGAAAAAACTAGCGACCAGGTATCTAATGCGACAATACCAAGTCAAGAGCAACAAACGACGACAACCAAACATTCGCTGCAATCCCGCGCCATACCGATCAACGCCTGTACGGAACAGGCGTTCGCAGTGGAAAAGCGACATCGATCGCGCCAATTTCGCAACATACAAACACAATCGACAATCGAACCTCGCCTACGACGCCAGTTCAGCGGAGCTCACCGAAAGCAAACCAGTCCGTCGGACTCCGGACCGAACGAACGAGCAAGAGAGAGAGAGAGAGAGAGAACGCAGATGGAAAACGCCGGCGAGCAACCGTCGGGCACCGGCGGCCGCGGAAGATTACGCACGGGACTCGAAATCGTACCTCCAAACAGCCAACAGAGGGTGGGAAGGCCGGCCTGCAAACTTCGACGGCGGACCACGCGCGCCGGCTGACGGTTCGGCCGATCCGGCGGATCGTCGGTGACGACGGAAGGATTCACAGAGAGAGAGAGAGAAGCGAGGAGGTGCGCGGGCGGAGGATGGAGTCAAAGCGAGGGAAGGCGAAGCTGGTAAGTGAGGATGGATGTAGCTGCTTCGGAGGACTTTTCTTTTTCTTTTTTTTTAACCGATTAATTTGAATTTTTTTTCCCTTCTTTCGATTTTTTTAGTTTGGAATTAATGTCAAGCGGTTGACCGGTGGGTGCACGGAACCCGCGACCGCGACGGCGAGATTTTTGAAGCGTGAACGAACGGTCTTCCGTCGCTCTTCCCGCCCGTCGTCATTAGCGGTGGCGACGACGACGACGTTTACCGATTCGCTCGCTGAGACGGTTATTCCCAGGGCGGCGTTTTTGTCCCTTTTCTTTTTTGTTTAAGCTTTTCAACTTAGGGCGTTATTCAATTTTGTTTTTCTCGTTTGAGTGTTTTTTTTCCTTTCTTTTTTTTTTTTTGCGGTTCTGCTAGGTGTATTCCCGGACTTTTGAAAGGTAGGTAAGGTTCGAGCAACTTTCAAATCCCGAAAAAGGAAAATCCGTTGGAACGAGTGAAACTCTTTTGATCAAAAGTGTATAGCGAGGGAATCGGTTAGTAATGTCCAAATCCAGCGATTTAAGGCGGAAGATAGAATGTTTTTGAACAAGGAAATATCTTTTTTTAATTGTCTCGACAACTAAATCAAGAATAAGGAGTCCCAAATATATTCTAAGCGGGACAAAGAAAAATGGGTTAGAGACCACTCAAATAAAGAAAAATACTTAAGGGTTTTCATTTGAGCTATTTCAAAGTTACTCGACTTGAGTTTCGATACCGACTAAAAAAAATCGTGCGTTTTGAGAATTCAAATGATTATTTATAAAGAAAAAGAAGAAAAAAAAGTATTAAATAATTATAGTCTAATTTATTTGATTTGATTCTTTTATAGATGTAATGGATTCATTCGTACTTTTGGTAAAGTTTGTAAGACCACGGCATTTTCGTCTTTTTTTTTCTTTTCTTCTCTCTCTTCCCTCCGCCGGCCATGGTGGAGGGAAGCCGGCAAGGGCCGCCTTTGTCGGATCCAACAAGGGCGAGGGATTTTTTATGGTATTTTTGAGGACTACCTTCACTTAATCCGGTGAGAGCGAGGATTTTTCGTGTCACAAAAAAAAGTTCAGAGAAAATTTATCATAAGTGGCATAGTTTAGGATTTTTTATGGTATTTTCCAATTTTTTGATAAGTCCTAACTATTAGATAGATCTCGATAACAAGACTTCATATGCATTCGAGTAATTAAATGTTTCACAAATCAAAGGATTTTGTTCAAAATTGCATATTGTGACAATACATCTAGTTTAATAATTGTGAAATGTTTAATTACTCGAATGTATCAACACAATCCTTTGATTTTTTCAGCTAATATTTCTATCCAAAATCATTTTTTGGGCACAAGAAGAATTTGTATTATGAAAATATCTAAGAGAATTTGTGTCAAATAAAGGCCTGAAGTGGCTATTTCTGTTTTGAAGAAGAACCTAACTTTTCCGAATGATAGGGGCATTTGCGTCTTTTTAACTTTTTATGAATTTTTTTTCATTTCTTTTCTTTTCTCCTAGTTTCTTTCTCTCTTTTCTTTTTTTTTTTTTCAAGTTTCTCTTTGTTCTTCACCGGTGGTCGGCTAGCCGACCATTGGCGAAGCTTGGGAAGGGCTGGGCGAGGGCCACCCTTGCTAGCAACAAGTGAGGTCGCCTTTGCCGACCATACTCGCTAGATTTGGGTGAGGCGACCCTTGCCCGATTGACCACCGGCAAAACAAAGAGAAGATCAGAAAAGGAAAAAAAGAAAAGAAAGGAAAAAATATAAAATAATTAAAAATTAAAAAAATTGGACGAAAATGCCCTTGACCTTGCCAGTCGTCGCCGAAATATTTCGCCATCTGGTGACTGGCGAAATCATGCCCTTATTTGAGACTGACATACCATTTTTTGCCGTTATTTGACACAAAGTCTACTTCAAGCACTTACCTTACCAAAAAAAAAAAGTCTACTTCAAGCACTTATTTGAGAAAATGATAGCACTTCAGGCTTATATTTGAAATTTTCCCTATAATCGCAAAATAATGATATTATGATTTAACGTCATTTATAATAAAGACAATAAATGCTTACATATTCCAATGTTAATATGACCAATAGATTATAAGATTTTATGGAAATATAGTGTTTAATAATCGAACTTTTTTTACTGATTATACTATCTACTGAGAAATTGCAAGAATGTCATACCATTTATGTTAAAACGAGATGAAAACAATCATATTTTGAACAAATAAATGGTTCTCGACATATTACATCTTTGATAGACAAAGGAAAAGAAATGAATTGAAGTATTTTCACTCAAGCATAAGATGGTATGTACTTTTTATGTGTATAATTCGCTTCGCTCCAAAAGAATGGGCATTTTTTCGTAGATTGAACAAGAGAGGTAATGACGACGAAATAGGTATTTGATGGTTCGGATGCATGTGTTTTGGGCTCTTATGACCCATTTGATCGGGTGAGACTCACTTGAGACCCCCATCATTAAATGATTCGTGCGGGTTAGAGTGAAGCCGAGAGACCAAAAGATTCAAGAAAATAACTAAAACATCAAACTACTTCAATAAATTTTCATGCCATGATGAATATAAAGGCCACTATTCATAATTACAAAAAAAATCTGCCGCCCTTTTTCTAATTATTAGAAGACTTTTTTTTTCCATTTCATTTTCAGTTTTCTTCATTTAGCTAATCTCATTAAGTCATATATGTGCAATGTTAGAGCCGGTGCAGT
This sequence comes from Syzygium aqueum, assembly GCA_031216185.1. NCBI lineage: Eukaryota > Viridiplantae > Streptophyta > Magnoliopsida > Myrtales > Myrtaceae > Syzygium > Syzygium aqueum. The sequence continues at coordinate 18,680,448 of CM062240.1, forward strand.
GACCCTTGCTGATTTCAGTTATCGCTTTTCACTCTTCACCCATAATCGCTTTTTAAATTATAAAGACTCGGTGTAATAAATCATACCGGTTCGACTAAAAATAAAATTTCAATACCGACGCCGCACTCGAGTGCCTAAACCTTTTTTCCTCGCGTGCAACGCGGAGCGAGCTGAGCACGATATCGACGACTCGTTGTGGAATTGGCATGGACTATGGAATTACGAAATACTTGATTGGTAGAGCTTGACAAATGTCAAGCGTGATATGCGCGCATCCAAGATTGCCTTGCCGCGAAGGCTAAGGCAGAACGAAGAGGACTGAAAACAGAGAAAGTGACGATGTGTCGGACGGGTTTTCCGTTTTTTCCACTCATCATATGACCAAACATGTTGCGGACAAAAGAAACGGGGTCCCATTCACACTTCATTGTTGTAGCCCCGATGGCACGCAATCCAACATCGCCAATTTTAGGATTAATACCACGAAAATCTTAAATTGGTACATTTGTGACAATTTTATCCTGAACTATTTTTTTGACCACAAAAAATCCCAAACTGGTACACATGTGACAAATTTACCCCAAACTATTTTTTTGACCACCAAAAACCCCAAACTGGTATACTTGTGATAATTTTACCCCGAACTATTTCTTTGATCACCAAAAACCGTATATCGGTACACCTGTGATAATTTTACCCCCGAATTAATTTTTTTACCACTAAAAACCCCAAACTGGTACATTTGTGACAAATTTACCTTCTGTTAGTGTCCGTTAAATTATATTAATATCACAAAAAAATCACAAATTAGTAAACTTGTGATAAATAGAGGGGTAAAACCCAAAACCGGTACACATGTCAATTACCACGTGTCATTAAACTTCGCAATTTGATAGTAAAATTTAACGGAAACTGACGGAGAGTAAATTTGTCACAAGTGTACCAGTTTGGGGTTTTTGGTGGCCAAAAAATAGTTCGGGGTAAAATTGTCACAAGTATACCAGTTTAAGGTTTTTTGTGATCAAAAAAATAGTTTGGGGTAAATTTGTCACAAGTGTACTAATTTTGGATTTTTCATGGTATTAACCCCCAATTTTATGGGATACTAACATGAAGGGTTTTTGATTTTGGTCTAATATACAATAATATCTTTGAATTTTTAGCCATGCAATGTTGGTTCCTGAACTTTGGCTCGACGCCTATATATTAAATTTGTTTAGCGTGGTCTCTGAACTATTGATAAATATTCAATGTATTCCATGGACCGCATGAAATTATTTAAAGGTTCATGGATCATATTGGACAAATTAAAAATATATAAATTATTGTTGATAATAAAAATATTTGTTATCGACCAATTATTGCGAGCGTGTAAGCCATCATTTTTAGGAAAATGTTTTACAAATCATATATTTTTCATGAAACAAATAAATAGGGGAAAATTTCAATTAAGGACCCCAAGTGGGGTCCTTTTCTCAAAAGAGGACCCAAAGTGAAAAAAGTGTCAAATAAGGGTCTAAAGTGCCCAATCAGTCACAAATAGGGGCCCAAATTGCCCAAAAAGTTTCAAATAAGGGCCTGGGTCGCCGGCCGGCCAAAATACCCGCTGGGCGGCGAGAATGTTACTATTCCGACCCGAAACAGTAATTTTTTTTAAAATTTTTTATTATTTTTTCATTTCCGTTTTTTTTTCTTTTCCTTTTCCTTTTCTTTTTTTTTTCCTTCTCTTCCTCTGCCGATTATAACTGGGGCCGGCGGAGGTCGCCGGCAAGGCCGCCCTCACCTGCGTCGGGCGAGACCGGCCTCGCCAGATCTGGCGAGGGCTCGACCTCGCCGGCGTCGGGCGAGGCCGGCCTCGTCGTTGCAGGCGAGGCCAAGCCCTCGCTAGATCTGGCGAGGCTCGACCTCGTCGTTGCTGGCGAGGCTCGACCTCGCCGACGTCGGGCGAGGCCGGCCTCGCCAGATTTGGCGAGGGCTCGACCTCGCCGACGTCGAGTGGCGAGGGCTTGGCCCCGCCGGCGTTGGGTGAGGTCGGCCTTGCCGTTGCAGGCGAGACCGGCCTCGCCCGACGTCGGCGAGGTCGAGCCTTGCCAGCAACGGCGAGGTCGAGCCTCGCCAGTTCTAGCGAGGGCTCGGCCTCACCTGCAACGGCAAGGCCGGCCTCGCCTGCAACGGCGAGGCCGGCCTCGCTCGATGCCAGCGAGGGCTCGGCCTTGCCCAGTAATGGCGATGTCAAGCCTCGCCTGAGGCCGGCGACCTCCGCCGGCCCCGGCTATGGCCGGCGAAGGGAAGAGAAGAAAAAAAATAGAAAAAGGAAAAAAAAAACAGAGATGAAAGGTACTGTTCCGATCGCTGGAACAGTAACTATGCTCGCCGGCCGGGGACGTTTGGCCGGCCGGCGAACCCAGGCTCTTATTTGAAATTTTTTGGGCACTTTGGGCCCCTATTTGGGACTGATTGAGTATTTTAGGTCTTTATTTGACACTTTTTTCACTTTGGATCATCTTTTGAGAAAAGGACCCCACTTAGGGTCCTTAATTGAAATTTTCCCAATAAATAGAGCCTTGATCATATTTTATCATGTTGAGCAGTGTCTTAGGGAGCTAGCTATCGTCCATTTACTCAACCTTAGTATCTTTGTTTCTTGATCTAATTTAAAAATATACGATTTACATCGTAACTTAGGATTCCGAGGAATGTCTTTCTTGTTTGCTAATGTCATGAGATCATCCCTCTTGAAATTTGAATCGACAAATTTCACGTGTTTCACATAGTAAAAGCTTAACATGATCAACTCAAGTTTTGGACTAACATTGCATCTATATAACTAATAAGCACACAATAAAACCGTCAATTCGTGCTGGCAGGTCACAATAGTATTAATTCGGATAGAGATAAAAAAAATAAAAAGATTAAACACGTTTGGTTGGCCCGGCTCTTCATTTTCTCCCCGTGTTTCGTGTTTCATGTTTTGACTCCTACGCTCCTGCGTAAACAAAGGTACTTAATATCGCTGATCCGAAGACATGGTCCGTATCTCATACTTATCAACAAGAAACGAAAGAAATAATATCACGGTCGAGCTTTATTCTTCACTCATAATTGACTTTAGAATTATAAAGACTTATGTCAATAACCATATCTTTAATTGGATTCGAATGACAAATTCTAATACTTAAATTGTGCTATTTGGGAAATTTTCGAATTTATAATGTATTTTCACGAAATTCTTTAGAATTCTTGATGCCCTTATTCTATTTCCTCCCCCCAAAAAAATGGACGGAAAGTACATTTATTTCCCTACTATAGTTTTTCCATTTTATTCTTTCTCTTTTTTTAAAGAGTTAATACCACGAAAAATCCTAAATTGGTACACCTGTAATAATTTTACTCCGAACTATTTTTTTTACCACAAAAAACCTCAAACTGGTACAACTATGACAAATTTACCCCTAACTATTTTTTTGATCATAAAAAATCCCAAATTAGTACACTTGCGACAATTTTACTCCGAACTATTTTTTTGACCACCAAAAACCACTCTGGTACACATGTGACAATTTTACATCGAACTAATTTTTTGACTACTAAAAACCTCAAATTAGTACATTGGTAACAACTTTATTCTCTATTAGTGTCCGTTAAATTATATTAATATCACAAAAAATCACAAATTGATAAACTTGTGACAAATAAAGGGGTAAAATCCAAAATTGGTACATATGTCAATTACCACGTATCATTAAACTTAGCAATTTGACAGTAAAATTTAACGGAAATTAACAGAGGGTAAATTTGTCACATGTGTATCAGTTTAGGGTTTTTGGTGATCAAAAAATTAGTTCAAGGGTAAAATTATCACAGGTAAATCAGTGTGGGATTTTTTATGGTCAAAAAAATAATTCAGAGTAAAATTATTATAGATATATCAGTTTATTTCGTGGTATTAACTTTTTTTTAAAACGATAAAAACAAAAAAGAATTCCTCTGCGCACTCACCTCGTGCCTTTCGGCTTTCCCTGCCTGGGACACTCGAGAGAACCGCCGGAGGAACAAGAACTTCGTAAACTCTGATGTCCCGAAGCCGCCAAGAGTGATCGGAGATCTCGCGATTCGGGGAAGAAGGAAGAAATGGCGACCGCCCTCTTCGGCAAGAACGCGACCCATCGGCCCCTGAGCCTGCTGAGGCAATCGTTCAGTTTCCTCAGGAACCTCAGCGCCGCCTCCTCCCCGTCGCCGTCTCCGGCGAGCCCTTCTTCTTCTTCTCCTTCCTCTTCTTTAAAGAAGCCGAAGCGGAAGAAGAAGAAGAACCTGTTCGAGGTGGCTCAGTTCCTCCCCAACTGGGGCATTGGGTATCACATGGCCAAGGCTCACTGGACCGGCGTCTCTTACCAGATCACCAAGATCAATCTCTACAAGGTGGGCTCTTCGAATTTTCTTTGGGGATGGATTTTTTAAATATGTTACCATGGTTGATGATTGATTCGTCTTTACTGGGTCGTGTTTTGTGGTTCCGGGTTCTGAGGGTTTAGGGTTTATGTGATGTGTTTTGGCAGGATGGGAGGCATGGCAAGGCATGGGGCGTCGTTCACAAAGAAGGTCAGTTCTGAATTACATGCTTGTGATTTGTGATTTTATACTTCAGTGGATGATGATTGAATACTTTAGAAGCTGTATGGGGAGGAGATTTGACTAGAGCAGAATATGCAATGTGGAATAACTTAAGTGCAGCGCAGGCCTGTTAGTTCGATATTTCGAGCAGTCTCGAACTCTTTCTTGTGCACATTTTCTTTGTTTGCTTTTCGTATTTCTCTCTGTGATTGTTTAAGCATCTGCAGAGGTGACATTTTTCTGCAGCTTCTATTAGTTTCTATGGCTTATCAGTGGCGGAATTTATCATAAATCATGAGGCCGTGAATCTTATTTACTCTATCGACCGAAGAAAATATCTATCGGTGGTACCTTAAATAGAATCGCTATGATGCCCATCAAAGTCTGACATTTCCACCCAGGAGCTGCTTTGTTATCTTATGATAGGAAACCTTTGAATCTCCTATTACCTTCGTCAGCCTGGTTTTTGAAGATAAAACCTGTCTAAGATTGTTCCTTGTCCAAGGAGAGCTTCTTCATTGACTTCCAAAGTGACAAGCTAATGCAAATCATAAGCAATTTACAATGGCTCTTAAAAAGATGTCAGCAAGATCATGCTGTATTGTGGACTTATTTCTTGTTATCTTATTGACTTTATTATGAAGGGAACCGCACAATTGAAATCGGAAGATGTGGAAAGTTGGAATTAACTTATAGTTTGTTACTTCCTGAATTAACCTATATGGATTTCTCTTTTCCTCTATTTCTTTTGCCATCCCCGCGGAAAGGAGGAAGAGGTTCCGGGGGAGAAAAGAAAGATGGGAGTTGCTCCTTCTTGAATGGAGAATGCTTTTTAGCTGCTGTGGCTGGTTGATCCCTTCCATCTCCAAGTTGGACTCAGACATCTCGCCTTTTTTTGGTTGTAAAGCAATGTCAAACCAAAAATACCCGACAAGCTTTAGCTCTCCCTGGAAACTTTTCCTGTATGCAATCTATATGTACTGGAAACTTGCGAGAAATGCGCCTCGCTCATTTAGGATACTTGTCAAGGCAATGATAACTGCTCAAAGCTTGTCTCGTGATTCCTCGTCCTCTTGAAATTCTATTCCTTTGATCTGATGTTTAAGGTTTACTTGACATTCTTGGTGCTTTGCTCAGGGTTGCCAGCTGCCAATGCTCCCAAAAAAATAAGTGGTGTTCACAAGCGCTGTTGGAAGTATATTCCTAATCTGGGAAGTACATCTAGTAGCCTTCCAAGCTCGACAACGCCAACAGAAACACCACATCCTGAAGCCCAAGCAGCTTGATATTTTTTTGTTTAGAGTTCACTGGAATGAAGCTTTGAGGAGTCTTTGGGCTTCAAACTTTAGTTTATTTGACGAGTTCTTGGTGATGGTAGTCCAGATTAGCTCCTGTATTCCTGCTGAGAACCTTCAAGAAATGTTTTGTGATTTTTCTCTCTCATTTCATTTGGTACGGGCCTTGAATTGGAGAAGTAGGCGGGTGTTGACAAATGCGGATGGAAACATGCCACTGGATAACTTACTTCCGCATGTTGTGGCTTCTAGATAATAATTTGACCGTTCTCTCGGAGAGAGTTATGGCCAGTGCAAATGTAGGTTGGCGTTGCCATTGCCACCGGAAACGTATGTGAGGCTTTTTGGGTTCATGGCTATGCTAGACAACAGCATAGTGATTTGCATAGGAATAACTTCTTTTTTATCCCTGTCATGACAAGTCTTGAGATTCAAAGCCTTAACTCACCTTCCTTAAAGTCTCCTCTTTTGAAGAAGGGTATTACTAAGGGATCACGCTTAAAGATTCTCAAAGATAGTGTGCGCGGTGGAGAACAATGTGGAAGTTGTGGACAGTTGCTTATACTTGTGCAGACCTTATGAGGTGGAGCACCATATTTGTCTGTGAAAAAGTGAGAAATCTGACATTGTATCCTGTTCTTTTAGCATCATCTCAAGCAGAACGTACCTTATTCATCTTAAAAAAACTATATCCAGGACTCTTGTGCTGGCGTGAACCTCACCGATGTTTGGGAGGCGACTTATGAGAGCTCCGCCGAACATGAATGCTGTGTTGACAAAAATGGACCTGCCTACTTTATTAGATGGTCGTGGTACAAATTCTGCGAACTCTTTTCTGGTGGGGGATGAACATGAATAGCACTCATGCCGAATGCCTGATGGTTCAATGAGTGTCCCGGCGAAATAGGGAGAATTACCGCAAGGTAAAAAACCATCACGAAACCGGGAAAAACTGTTTATGAAAATCAACAGAGTTGACCAATGTAGAACCGTAGTAAATATATCTGCTTTTTCTTCGCCAATCGTAAAAGTAACAAGAGAGATTGATGGATGGACGGCAGTGAGGGTTCCCGAATTTATTGCCTTTCAAGGTATTTTTGTGTCGTCCTAGGTGCGGCGCAGCCAATATCTGATATGTAGAATTATCTACGTTCGACACAATCCGACACGTTTATAAGCACAAATATTTGATAAATTTATAAATGACATGAACTGAGCACAGATTCAAAATAGATTAAAGATTGGAGAAGAGACTTGGAATGTAAAACTATCACTCCACGATGGAACTAAGTATTAGTTTGACTACTATTTCATGTGTGGCGTTAATACCATAACATTAACAAACAATATCGAGTGTCATGATCATTGCACAAAATACTTGCTTGAGGGAAATTAGACAAAGCCATTATATCATTATTGAAGGACAGTGCTAGATCCACCATCAAGAACCACCGCGAATTCATAGCGGAAAGACTTTGTTCTATAATCATTGGAGAACCATGCCAAATGAATGTACCACCATCAATAACTGATTTACGAATAGTCAATGCTGTACGGTTCTCGGAGCTACACTGAAGGGAAATAATAGGGATCCGCAACACAGCTATCTTCAGCTCGTGTCATTATTGATATACTATCTTTCAGGCTTTCCCATGTTCGATACCCCCGTTTAAGAGATTGTATTGCTCTCCTCTGCTCTTGCTTTCCTTGTCCTTGGTACTCAATGGTAGGGATGGTGAATATGTAGCTGCCATTGATCTATCAGGCATTTCTGCGATAAAGAAACAGTAACAAATTACTAGAGCATTCCATACAAAGGTAGCCACGTATCTTAAGCAAGTTCCAGAAAGACTAGCATGCAATTCATATTCATCACCTCCATGCATAAGTATTACCTTTCAGTAATATATCCACACTTACAGTGAAATTGCATGCATAAACAACAACCTACCTGGCAATTTCCTGTCGATACAAAACACAACCAGATTTACAGTATACCTGCATGGCAAATAGACAACTCTGAGTCCAAAAGACGGTTAGTTTCCAGAAAACATTCGCAAAGGTCCCAATTGAATTGTTGTTACCATGCAACAATGATGTCCACTGTATAATGCTTGCGAGATGCTACAATTAGCAGGCTCTGAACCACCGCAAGTAACCAAGCAAACTGCTTGATAAACCTGCAAGCAAACATAAGCACGTTACCAACAAAGAAAGGAGCAGTCATGGAAATAAAGCCACCATTAAGCCTGATGACTTATGTTTGTCCAACTACAGCAATCAGGGGATATAAAGGACTAATTTACTTGAGAAATCACATGCATTTCGTAATGGAGTACCTCTTTGTGCCATGCTTCTGATATGTGTTGACAAAAACTAACGTAAAGATCATGTGTGATGAAAAAATCAAGTCACCACAGCCATAGAGAATCCCTCGTGGAACTGCAGGCAAAAAAAGAATCACATGAGCATCAATGCATATAATGTCAACGTGAATACATTTTAACACTCACAGTTTATTAAGACCACTTCAAGCACACTTCTTGGAGGTGGTAACGAGGCAAGTTCCGAACCCTGAAGAAACCAATCCATTTTATTGCAATCATGAGGAAAAAGAATCACCAAGAACCAAAAGTAACAATTCCAATTATGAAACAGAAAGATCGGAGAATATTACTGTATCCTACCTCACGGCAATGGTAGTTTGGACCAGGTAACTGAGTTGAATAGAATGTAACAATCCGGAGAACTTGAGAAGCCTAGAAAATCAAGGTAGACCTAAAGAAATTGTTAAGCAGATACAGGAGGATACTGTGTTATTCTTAAATCAAACCAGCGGTGACACAAGCATGCAAGTCAAAAAAATGTACGAATGGGGCAGAGACTGAACATGCAACAGAACAACAGCGTATTAGAAAACCAATTGGCTCATTTGACTCATAGGTCAATGGCAGGGGGTGAGTGGGTTTACACACTGACATGCCGAAGAGGCATGAACCATCAAAGAGGAAGTGAGGGACACACAAAAGTCTAAACTATCCAACTTTCACTGGTTGCCATTTTACAACATTCCAAGAGAACCATTACAATGCAAATGGTGACCAAAGATATAACTATAGAGTAGAATCTTCCTAAAGAGTAACTTCACTAGAAAGTCCCCTCTTCATGTCCAACTCACTTAAATGGTACTTTGGAAGATAAAGGAAGCAGCTAATGCTTTTCAAAACCATATTGCTAACCAACTTGACAAACATCACCACTCAACCAAGCAGAAGCAAGTCCCCTAAAATGAGGTGCACTTGCTAAGCATGTCCATTTGAGCAGAAAAAAATTGCATGAAAGCAAGGAAGATTGAAATTGGTGAATTAATTCATCAACACAAGAAAGAAAAATTGAATTGCAGTCGTGCAACTTCAGATCAGATATTGCCATATCATTTTTTTGGCCACAAGATATCCCCATAGATTAAGCAGTCAACTTTTTCATTATCCTTTTTTATGCTGGAAAAAAAAGGTGGGCAATGTATGGAAAGGTTCACTGAAAATTAGTATAGCAAGATTCAGCATGTTAAATTTTCCTACAGCAATTTTCCATCAAGTGGCTGCTCTCCACAGTAATCAGTATAGAAAGATGCAATTAAAAACCTGATGCCTGAGGATTCATTCACAAACTCGCAGATATAAGAAAACAACATGAAGCTACAAATGTTTCAGAAACATAGATTACACTTACAACTAAATAAGCAAGAACCCTGCACCACATTAGGACTGTATAAATTTTTTTGTTCTGGTATATGAACGGGTGAAAAGTCCACTGCAACAGAAAAAAGTTTCCGTTAGTTAAAAACCAGAGTGAAGAAATTGCTAAAGGAAAAAAGACTATTGACATAGAATAGAAATTGAATAAGTTGTCACACTTGATGCTTGGAAAATTTTTTACAACAACAGCAGACAAGCATAATCATGTCACCTAATAGATAACAGTCACAACAGTAGTGGAGTTTTACAATCATGTCACGTAACAAATAATGGTATATGACCATGATAATTGAGCAAGTGAAATATATAAGTCTTTTATGATGAAAAATTAAAGCCATAGACAAGGGAAGAAATTATGCTGCCACACAGAGTGAACTCATCTTTCGCCTATTACTACAGCCAATGGAATTTACCTATAGTGATGCCTCTTATCTCCTTATACATATACAACCACCAGTCTTTGGGACATTATCTAACTTAGGTTATGGGAAACAGATTCTCCATAAATGTAGAAATAGCACCAGAAAAAGCAAGTGATGTTAAAACACAATCTCAATGATATAATTGAAGGTAGATGTGGAAAAAACCCTTAAGTTGCAGCTTCAAAATTATTCATCAACAAATGAAAAAAATTTCAAAAGAATTCTCAGGAGTTCATTAATTACTTTGCACAGATCTACATTTGCTTGGAGGAAAAAAGAAATCTGTCTAAGTTTGTAAAAGCCCAGATGCACATTAACTTCTTGGGTTAATTAAAAAGCTGTGCAGATGCCACCTACAACAGAATCACCATGTCAACTCATAGAATGGACCTTTGAAAGTATATCTAAAGTAGAAGTACAATAGTTTTCTGATCACCGAAAGAGAGGTACACTTATTTCTAACTTCTAGATGATAGGATATGGTAGAACTGCAATCAGGAGATATGATTCCTCACAGCATAAAAAAATTTAAAATCTTACCAAAGCAAATGAACAGAAGATGCAGGTAAACAAAGCCTCGCTGATATGACCTTTATCTTGACCAAGTTCCTAAAATGTCATGACGTGAGAAACAATCAGAACAAATCAACTTTTTCCAATGATTACAGTCTAGATGCGAATGGAAAAAGTAAGCTTACAGGAATAAGAAGAAAACCAATGTCCTGAAGTAATGGGCCTGGACGATGCAAGTAGTGAACTCCTCTGGCAGCCAATCCATGAATGTACTGTCAAATATGGCACAACATTCCAGTATCATTCATGCAATTCTCAAAAAATCAATTTTTTGATAAGATGATAAGAGCGCATACAGGGAAGAGAAGTGCACAAGTAGCAAATAAGACAATTGAAGTATTTAATTCAATGTAACTTAAGACACTCCCTTATTCCATACAGAAACGAACTTTCATGAAACAATCGAAGAAATATAAATTCCCAAGTGAACAGCAGAGCATGGAGAATTATTACCACAGCAACTATTAGAGAGTTATACCCCTCATGCTTCCTTTTAATCAATCACTTTCCAAAACATACCAGAACCGATAACCGACAATATTGTAAGCATTCTAAACGACGCAGCTTACTGGAGAACAGAAATATCCACCGTGCATGCCAGTGACTTATATATCAGGCACAGACGAACAAATTTGGCTGATATTAATTATATACACTCGGGACCATCACAACCAATTACCAAAAACTTTTCATTTTTACCGATCACCCAAGGAAACCAATATAACTGATTGAACCTGTAAACACAGACCTATCGAGCTATCACGCTGTAATTTGTGCATAGCATCACGAAACGCTCGCAAAACAGCAGGCGAATAATCAAAGGAAGGTGCAAAAGCTCAAACCCCAACCCTCATTTATTCAAACCTCATTTATTAGCCTGTCGCATTCAAGTCGAGGTCCATTTTCGAACAAGACATAACCACGACTTTCTGAGGACAAGGGACAGGAGGCAAAAAACCTGGAAAACAAGTCCGCCGAGGAGATACTTCCAGTTCTCGGCGAGCAGCGAAATCTCTATCGACACCTCCGACCAAATCTTCCTCCACAACTTCACGCACAGAAAAAGACGACGTACGCTCAAAAACACAGACCAGGCCTAAAAGCAAAAAGCGCGCCCGCAGAAATCGACATCGGAGAATCCCGACCGAGTTTTACCTTGGAAGCCTCGCGGCGAACATAGGGCGGCATCTCTCGACGGCCAGGCTAGAGCTCGACATCGATCATCGTTAAAAAAAAACCTCGAATCCGGTACCGAGTCCCCAAGCGCAACCCCCCCTCCCCTCAACAAGCCGCCGCCGCCGCCGCCGCCGCCCCCCGGAAAAATCGGACTAGAACCGCCGGGATATCATAACGGCGGATCGCGATCGCGCGATCGGATCGGAACCGCCGGCCGGCACTTCCGCTCCGATCGAAACCCGGGATTCGCGATCGAAGCGGAACCCCGCTCCGGTCGAGAGGGAAGAAGTAGTTGTGGGGGTTGACCGGGGGATGAGGGAATCTAGAGAGCGCGATTATTTCCTCCGCTTTCGGCTGCGCGGAAAGCTGCTTTTGCAAAAAAGGAGCTTCAAAGTGTCGCCGGATGAAGATGACGCTACAGAGAAAGAGAAAGAGAGAGAGAGTAGTTATCATCCTTTTCACGGTGGCGGCTTGACTTCCGACGGCCACGCGCGAGCGGTGGGGGGGGCGATTATCCGGTGCTTCGCGGCCTACTGATCTAGCGCTGGCATCGCCGATTGTCAGCCGCGAGATTCGATCCCGTCCCCGCCGAGTCTCGCCGTTTTCGCGCATCCTCGCGGAGTCACCATCGCCGACTCGAAAGTCTCGAGCGTGGGGGCCCGCACGTGGGATTGACGTGCTTGGATTTTGCGGGGGTTTGATATCTCTGGTGGGCCACCACACAAGCGAGACCCGCGAGGGTTATGGACCGTACATTAATTTTTCTTTGTTTGTTTAATTCGACCTTCATAAATTTGAAATGTGAACAGGACGCAGAGATCCGTAGACTTTCGCGGATTAAGAATAGGGGTGTCCGGCTTCGAAGTGGGGCAGATTTGACATTTTTGAAATCCGAAACCTACTTGTCCGGATCATTGCTCCCTACATGTAAATCTTAAAACCGGTTTAGAACCAATCACCCCTAATTAGGAGGGCAACAAAAACCTTTCAAAATTATCTTCATCAAATGTTAGCTACCTATTGTAATTAACTGTTGAACATATACTAGATGTGAGATCCGAGAACAGACGAGCGCGAAGTATGCCGACGTAGCAAAAGAGAGTCGCTAAGAAATATGCACACTTACATTATGGAGAGAAGACAAGTAGGAACAGTTCTATGGCTACAGATGGCATCGATACTATTGCCAGAACAAGGGGGAGAGAGAAGCACTCTCGGAAGAAGGTCCCTGTTATTATCCCGGAAAAACATCTCCAGAGTTTATCATCCTGCTTAAGGTTTGCCTATAGAAAGGACCCGCCAGGCTTAGAAGGCAGGACCATACTCCCGTATATTTTGTAGCTGCGACGTAATCTGCGAGGATTGCGCTAAACTCTCCCGACAGGAGAAAGAGGAGGACAAGCAACATACTTTGCTGAAGCGTCCCGTATGATGTGATTAGGAGGTTGAGCGCCACCTTCACAGGCCGATATGGTCTTGCCGAGTGGCTTTTCTTCAGCCGCATTGTGCGTTCCTGCACGCTCGATCGGTTTTCTACTGTCCAAGACCGCAATGCATATGGAGAAAGCTTGCAACACCGAGAGAGACGAACTAAACTCGACTGAGAATATGTTATCCTTGAATGGAGCCAAAATAAAGGCAGGCTGGTTTTCCTGTGTGTCCACCTGCAGATAAGGATTGATCATAAAAAGCAAAGTCAATAATTGATTCTACCTGCGAGGCAGACGAATAATTAGCAGTCGCCTAAACAGAAAGAGTACCTGAGACTGAGAGAAAAGGGCAAATTGGTCAGACGAGTTCGATGAACTCAAGTTCTTGCAGAGATGACCATGAGTGCCCAGTATCTTAAGTTCACAACCCATATCCCAACCCCCACAATCACAAGAACCACCTGATTTCCACCTCTGAATGAGCGACGAAGGTCCTCCTGTGCTTGGTAGACTATGGACACCGCTCGGAAGTATCACCGTTGCGCTAATAGGCACTTCGTTAACCAGGGGATTCTGATCATCTGGATTTTCTCCATTGGAAGAATTACTTAGCCGATTCTTGAAGGAACCAACTGACTCAAGCTCTGATAAGCCATCGCGGGCATTATTTTCAGGCCTATCTTGGGCCGAACTTTTTCTCCTAGGCCATGGGATCTGGGCAACAACAGCTGCAAGCTCATCCTTCGGTTGGAAATCTGTTGTTTGTTGATCTTGCAGTCTAGTGTCCACAGCGAGCAATACATACTCCAGAGAGCCATATTGATCTGTAGAAATGCCTGATTTCGACTTTAAGAAGCAGGATCCAGAAACCTTCATCTGAGCAACGACATCGGGGATGTAACCCTGACCTTTGCCCCTATTTCCTTGACTAATCCAACTTCCACTCTTTTTCCTGGCTTCACGAATTGTGAAAAATGTATACATCCAGCTGGATTTATCCGCTTGCCAGGAACTGCATTCCTTCATCGTGGCTGCAAGAATATCACTGTCATTGTCAACAGCAAACGAGAACAAAGGAAGGCCATTTTTATACGCAACCCGAAGAAGAGCTTGCACCGGCAATGATCCTTGCCTCTTGTTTAAATGGGAGTCACGGACATTGATTGTTTTGCAACTAGACAAATCCAACTTCAGTTTTGCTGGTTGTCCAGTCACAGAATCTGATTGACTATTTAATGATGCGCACAATTCATCCTTAGAAACTGAATGTTCCTGCAATGGATCACTGCAGTGATGGATAATTGACGACTTTGGCTTCAGTATCGGGTCCAGCAACCTTCTCAAAGGGCTAGACCTGGATCTTCCAGCAGAATTAGACTTGTCAGCGCGCAGATTTTCTGGGCAAGGGCAAGCAGAGGATTCAGTATTCTCTGGTACAAATTTGGCAGAAGCATGTTTGGCATCCAATTTCCGTGAGGTCAAACCCTCTTTTGACCCGGAATTTTTCACTATTTTGCCCATACCAATGCCCAATCGACGAAAAGGTGACGTGCTTCTTACCTTCTCAGTTGTTACATCGCCTACTTTTGGTTCTGATCCCCTCACTGCATCTGAAACCATTGGCATGATACTTGGAATTTTCTTATCTGAATTTCCTACTCTAGATGTACAAGAAACCCCAGCTGACCGTTCTGGTTGACGTGACACATCCGACGGAAACTTTGAACTCCCTGCATCCATGGGGCTAGGCCTTTTCATTCGTAATTGGCTGTTACCGTCAAATTCAAGAGGCAAGGGGCAAGTGCAAGAATGTTGCATGTCCGAATGGTGTCTTGCATGATGAGTTTCCCTGGATCTTTCCAGAATACCTCTTCTACTTACCTCTGATAATTTCTTGTCGGAATGTGTTCTCGACTTCACAAGCTTGGATACTTCAGGATTGGCACGATTTGGCACATCTTTGGGCACAAGGAGAACCACTCTATTGGGTTTTTCTGTTAATTCTGGCTCAAGGACACCAGAGTTTGACTCTTGGGTCCTTTCCAATCTCTTCACAAAATCACGTTCTTTATTTTCTGCCTTCTCAGTGGAACAAGATCCCACCTCGGCGCTTCCGAAGCATGGCAGAGTTTCAGCGTTCTGAATGGGCTCAGGGTCACACCTACCCTTTTTATCCTCCATCTTTTCCCCTAAACGGATCTGAACTGTTCCGTTGACTTCATGCTGCGCCTGCCGGTAGTCATTCTCATGGCCATCTTTCGGATCTTTACACTTACTGAGATTATCTCTTAAAGGCCTCACAGACGACTGCACATCCATATCTTTGGGAGAAGATAGCAGCTGAGATTGAAGCGTGGAGCGGGGTATTCTCCGGTGTATGGGGGAGCAACTACGACCTCTGCTGGAATGGCTGGACGATCCCTCCACCGAGAATGAAGAGGAGGTGCTGCTACTAGACGTGGAATACCTGCTATATCCGGGCACTGTCTGTTTGTGACTATGCTGCCATTTTTCAAGACGTCGCCAGTCAAGAACTCCAACGCTAAAAGCCTTCTCCTGGACATTTTTCCCCTTCTCAAGAAAAGCTGGCAACTTCGACATGTACTTAACCAGCTCATCATCCTCGGTTGTATTTCTTCTGATCCTGGCCTTTTGTTTATCCTCCAAAGGATAAGTTGGTACATCTTCAACAACCTTTGTGATTTCATGATGGAAATCAGCATTTGACAAGTTAGCATCTACTTGGAACCTTTCCCGCAGATTCATACCGCGATAAGCATGACTCTTCCCATTTTCTGCCTTGGGTGCTTTCTTAACTCCTGAACTCTTGTTGAGCTCTGAGCATTCCATACTTCCAAGGAATTACTTATCTAAGACAGCATGATATTTTAGCACCTCAGTAGCACATTATTTATCCCTTTCACCAAGCCACCACTGTATTCTTTAATCTTTTAAACCTCAATGCCCAGAACGACGTAGCTCACAAATGTCTCTGGTTACAATAACTGCAAACAATAGGTAGATTAACTCAGTAAATTGGGACTCTACAATCTGATAAATGATAACAGCAGTAGAACAGATCAGCAGCAAGCATATCACAAGAGAAAAGGCGCATGGCTATGCAAGCTTATTTGTTTCATGAGAGATAAGGCATTCCATGTACAAAATGAAAAACTGAAGCTGGCAAAGAAGATATCTGACAACATAACAAACAAGTGTTCAGGGGAGAGATAAGGGGCATATCCAGACACCATTAAGGCAATGGAGCAGCCATTCCACAAACGAAATAGATGCAAGTACAAGCATGCAATGAACTCCCAATAAGAACAGTTCAGAAACTTTTCCCTCAGAACCATGAGGTGATGCGCTGGTACATAGCTAGTTAATTTCTCCAGACTTAACCGAATTTTCTATCTCTAACTATGTGCAAACTTCCCAATATATTCTGACCAAAAAAGAAAAACTTCCCAATACATTGGGGTAGAAAAAGAGAATTTACCAATTTTCACTCAACCCAAATACAATTCGTCGATTTCAACCTAATCCTAAACAGATTTTGACTAGGTAGGAAAAACTGGTCGGCTTGATGGAGGGTATACGGAATAAATTGCATAAAACAAGTATCTCTTTTGGAGATCAAATTCCTCAGTCTGTTAGACTGTTATGACTTGCTTAATCATTTGAAAATCAGATTGCAAATCCTTAAGTGGCACTCGTTCTTCAAACAAAAACCACAACGTCAGACACTCTGTACCTTAAATAGTTTGGCATACAACAGAACGCCGCCCAGAGATAGCAAATATCTAAACCTCAACTTTCAATGACATTCGCGAAACAACCATTAGCATCGATAAAGGCATCATCCAGTACTTGCGGAATCACCACGACTTCTCTCCACTGTGTTTATTTATCAAATCTTCTCTTAGCACATACCATACCCTACCCGACCAGACAAGATGTTTTCGTATGAACATAGATAAACTGACAATCATGGACATGGAGACTGGAAATCTCAATCAGACGTGGGTATGGCAGACGAAATGAAATAGACGCAAGATAACAATTAGCGACACAGTATACGTAAGAAAAAGCAACCAATGAGCCAAGTTGGAACAGCACCAGCAGAAATTGGGTGGTCATTGACGACCGAATCTTGAAGAGCTCAAGATAAGGAGAAAGTGGGCCGTCGCAATCGAAGCTCAGAGGAGGGAGAAAAAAGGCAAGATCCACACCAACTGAAAACACAAATCACCCATTTCGAAATTTGAAGAAACCGTGAACAGAACAAAGAGAAATTAGACAAGGAGATAAGGAGAAACCATGAAGTGGCCCTGCAAAGATTTTCAATCTCGAGTCCCGAAACAGAGCGTGGTTTTGTCCGAACTTCAAGAAAAAAGGGGAAAGAAAAAAAATACAAGGCAATCAGCATGCGCCGAGATGACCGCGCCCAGCTCCAAAAATCACGAAACAAAGACGCACTTGGCCGACTGAAAATGCATTTCACGGCAAGAAGAGGGAAAAAAAAGAACATTAACATTGCCCAGGAAACAACCGGAAACAAACGGGGACATTTCTCGCTCGAGAAAGGGAAGCAGCGCGTACCCATCAGAGCTTACGAACTTCCGGTGTGAAATGCCGCCACTGACGACGACCACACCATCTCGAACGCGGAGCGAGGCGTGTCGGTGGTCGAACTGCTCCCGCTGCAAGCTCGCAGACAAACGAGACAGAGAGAGAGAGAGAAGAGATGGGGGAGGTGAGAACTGAGGAGGTAACAACAGCAGCAGCAGGCGGCCTCGTAATCGTAAATCCCAATCGCCTCGCCTTTTGCTCCCCTCCCACCCCAAACTCCAAAGCAAGATCCTCGAGAGAATGTCAAAAATGACCTAAAAAGTTCCCAACTTTTGCGTGCTGCCGTGCGAGAAACCTGAGAAAACTGCACATTTTCGCAGAAAGAGAGAGCGAAACAGTCCCGTGCTCGTTCGTTCGTGTGGCGGAGCTGCTTCAGCTGCGAGTACATTTGGAAGCTTGTTTTGTTCTCATTCGACCGAATAAAAGAAAAGAAATTTGTTTTTGCTTCGCCGTATCTTCCCTCGTAAATTAGTCGTCACGAAAATGTTTTGGCGCCCCCCGTGACAAATTCTTCTTTTAGGAAAAATCAAAGGCAACGCCCGCGTGAACAAAAAAAGGAAATGGTAATTACAAAAACTACAATGAGCGAAATGGATGGTTACCCTCGATACGGGTCGATAATAATTATTTTTTCCCTTTTTGGCGAGGCTCTAAATTAATTAACAATTCGGAATTAATCAGAACACTATTTTCTCCTATTTTCTCTCAACGTAATTATCCCTTCTTGGCTCTATTTTCCTAATTTTTCTCAACTCTAAAACGGTTTTTTTGCATCAGTGCATTGCTGCAAAATGGCAAAAGTCAGCATCGCCCGGCGCCAACTACTTCATTAACTAATGGACGCGAGGACATAAGGATGGATACCAAATTTGAAAGTTGGCATTATATGCAATGTCCGCGTAAATATTGTGTGGCATTTTCAAAAAATAAACTTACATCACGATTGGTTTTTTCTTTCGTGCCGGCATAGCTTGTTTTGTATGCAAAGTCATTTTGTAAATGGTTAATACCATGAAAAATCCCAAGCTCATATACCTGTGATAAATTTATCCTTTGTTAGTTTCCGTTAAATTTTACTGTTAATTTGCTGAGTTGGATGACACGTGACAGTTGATGAGTATACCGGTTTGGGGTTTTACGCTTCATTTGTCACAGTATACCAGTTTGTAATATTTCGTGGTAGTAATTTAATTTAACAGAAACTAACGGAGGGTAAATTTGTCACAGGTATATAAGTTTTGGGTTTTTTACGGTCAAAAAATTAAGTTTGGGTAAATTTGTCGTAAGTATACTAGCTTTGGATTTTTGGTTATCAATAAATTAGTTTCGGACAAATTTATCAAAGGTGTACTAATTTGAGATTTTTCTTGGTATTAACTATTTTGTAAATCTTTCCTTACCAAAAAAAAAACTATTTTGTAAATCAATTACGGGGATATGCGAAGAAATAAATTACAGCATTCCTTTTTGTAGTGTTTAAATGAAAAGTTAAACTGCTCATGATTTGAAAACGATAATTAGCTTGCCATACTTCGTGCGTATTAACACATAAGATTTTTTCATAAATAAGTATTACATGAGTTGAGTTTATTTAATTAAACCAATGGCATTTTAGGACCATATTAACATCCAATTAAAAGGAAAATCGAAAAAGCCACAGAAAACTTGAAATTGTGCTCACCGTGATATATTTACCACAAACATTTTTTTAACATCAAAATCTTTAAATTATGCCTATCGTGACACATTTAATCTAAAGTTTATATTGTCATATAAAAAATCTCAAATTTATATTTATGCGATACATTTACCTTCCATGAAGATGATTCTTTAGATAAAATGACGAAGTTTTTTATCAAGTCAATAATGTTTAACATAATTTTAACAGTTCTAATGAGTAAATTGGTCACGTTATTATAGAAAGTTTAGAATGCGTGGATCCCTTTTGCTCAAAAGATGAAAAAAATCAGAATTAATATCACATCAGGACGTCCCATCATGAAGACGTGGAGAGCATATTTGGGGAGGCCCACATCGCCAACTTAATTTACTGTTGCGTTCTTATTTATTTATTTATTGATGGGACGAGGGGGTGGGGGGGGGGGGTTCTATCAAGAATGACATTGACGTGAAAAAGGTTTTTCGCGATTTAATAATTGGTTTGGTGGTGGGGTCCGAGGTTCTCTTTGATCGGGGGGCTATGCTAGGTGGTGAGCGGGCCCCACTGAAGGGATTTCACGTGACTTTTGTCCATTGGTCCGTGCGGTCATGATGGGGGAGTTGAGCTGCTCGGTTATTATTAGCAGGGTTAAAATCACCAAAAACTTCAAATTAGTACACATATAATGACTTTATCTCGAACTTTTTTTATTACTAAAAATACCAAATTGATACACATGCGATAATTTTACCCTGAACATACCCTAAAAAACTCCAAATTGATACATTTATGACAATTTTACCTTAAACACACCATCAAAAATTCCAAACCGGTACACATGTGATAAATTTACCTTGAACTAAAATTTTAATATTGTTTTCTCGAATTTTTATTAATTTTTTTATTTTTTATTTTATTTTATTTTTTCATCTTCAACCAGTACTGAAGCTGGCGAAGGTGGCTCTCACCGGCATCAGGCGACAGCTGTCCTCGCTCACCCAGGTGAGGGTGAGGGCCGACCTCACCTTGGCGAGCGAGGACAATCCTCGTCCAACGCTGGCGAGGGCCGACATTGCCAGATCCGACGAGGGTAGCCCTCGCCTAAGTCACCCTTGCCCGCGCCGGCGAGGCCAACCTTGCCGGTCGCTTATCCGGCGACTGGCCAGAAGTTAAAAATGAAGAAAAAGAAAAGAAAATAAAAAAATTGAAAAAATAAAAAATAATATTAAAAAATTATTAGTTCGGGGTAAAATTGTCACATGTATACTAATTTGAGATTTTTCGTGGTTAAAAAAAATAGTTTAGGATAAATTTATCACGGGTTTACCAGTTTGAAGTAAAATTGTCACAGGTATACTAGTTTGGGGTTTTTGGTGGTAAAAAAAAGGTTTGGTGTAAAATTGTAACAGGTATACTGGTTTGGAGTTTTTTGTGGTAAAAAAAAAGTTCAATGTAAAATTATTACACATGTATCAGTTTAGGGTTTTTGATGGTATTAACCCTTATTAGTAATACAAAAAAAATGATGCGACACAGCGTTTTCAGGTAACCATTTGTCCTTTTCCGTTGTCTAAGAATCATCGTTTATGTTACTCGAAAAAAATAAATTATGTCTATATATTTTTGTAAACAATAAAATTTCGTAAATAATTATTTTTCAAAAAATATTTTTTAAATTATTCAATTTTCCGGAAATGTTCCAATTTTCTCTCGGAGCCTTTTCCTGCGTGATACAAATATGACATGCTTCTTTGGATGAGTAAATAGGCTTCTTTGGATAATTTGGGATCACTATTTGTAGGATCAAATTTTTTATAAAAATTATATTAAAAATTACACGTCAGAAATTATATTATAAAAGTATGAGATGTTTTGGATTAAGAAAACCAGAATGCCAATGAGATTTAGATTAAGAAAAAATTTGTTAAAATTTATCCATACGGGTCGGAGATTTTTAGTGTGCGAACTTGTCTCTTTTGTGAATGTCCTAGCCTCAATAATTCCGAATGCACAGTCAACTTATTTGCTTTTTTTTGCAAGATCCTTAGTCCAATTATTGACTTGCTGATATAGGGAAGCCTAATCATATGATCTAGCTCATGAAAGTTTCACTAATGGACATCGGATTCCATGGGCACAATCCTATGAATGTAAAGCAGGTGAAAAGCTGAAAGAGAGTTCTGAAAAAAAAGGGCACGCCCATTTTGTGTTGGGCTGATGACCAATTGCTACTTTAAAGTGTTACTTTCATCTTTTAGATTTGTTTTATGTGAAAAGTAGATGCACGCAAAAAAATATGTTTCGAAAGTCACAACCTAAACTAAATTGAAGAGAGAATGGCAAGATCATATGTTTAGATCACGACGTCCCTCGCTCCATAACAATTTTGAGGGCCACGCACGGCCCAGATGGAGTTTTGCATGAT
Organism: Syzygium aqueum; assembly: GCA_031216185.1. Classification (NCBI taxonomy): domain Eukaryota; kingdom Viridiplantae; phylum Streptophyta; class Magnoliopsida; order Myrtales; family Myrtaceae; genus Syzygium; species Syzygium aqueum. The sequence continues at coordinate 18,702,430 of CM062240.1, forward strand.
GAACATGGATACAACGATTTGTGTGCAATCGTAGAGATAGTTGATTTGAAAGAGTCATATATCACATATTACAAGAAAGGGATTTATACAACATATTGACATAAATCCCTGCCAATCTCTCTTAATCCCTTCTTTTATTTTCCATCTAATCAAATAAGATAAACATTTTCCACAATCATATTTCTCTTCTCTTACAATCATCTCCACCAAACACGGTGCAATCTCCACATCTAAATTGTCCAAATTGTCATCATAGCCTCATATAAAATAACCCAAGAGCTTCCCCACGTAATAAATGCTTAAGGACTCTTTGAGGGATTGCCATGAAAGCCATACGCAAAGGCAAATCAAAAGAGAGAAACATATAAAAAGATGCAAGCTTTTGTGGCGCGCCCATGAATCCATGATCCAAAAAGCTAACTGATCTTCACTTTCAGTGCTGAAAGACTCGAAAAGGAGGGCAACGGGGGGAAAAGGTAGCGTAAGGGGGAAAGCAACAGCATGTAGCAGCAGCATCTACCAAAAGAAGGAAGGGTTGGAGCACGAGCCTGTCATCATTACACGGTGGATCCAAAAGTTGCACCCAAGTTTATTATATGCAAATGAATGATGCACATCCACAGATTCACATAAAAAGTTAACCCAATCATAAGATATTCATATTGGTATTCTATTTATACAAGTGAATTATTATTTTCTTTTTACTTCCCTTAACTTGGTCGGTGGCAGAAAATGTTTCTAATTCAGCTTGATCTTCCATCAAAAAATGTTTTTCCTTCCTTCGTACTTTCCCCCTTTTCAGTATTACGTGCGGGTCGTAATGCCTTGTTTGACGTTTGGGAGCGCTAAGGGCTAGTAATGTTTTGCAAATTAGCAACCCTTGTTGTTCGGCTGTTAGTTCGAAAAAAGGGTTCGACACTTTTTTAAAGAATGAAAAAAATATTGACATATAGATCATGATTTAATACTTCATACCTTTTGAAGTGTAAAGTAACTTTTTCGTTTGCCATTTTCGAAGATTAAATCATAAGCAGAAGTAATAAGTAGATTGTTTCAGGCCTTCGAAATAAAAAAATGACAAAATCAAAAAAAGCAACTCTAATAGTGTGCTTTGCAAGTCATGAAAATTAAAAGAAAAATTTAGATGCACCAAAACTGTCATACGATGGACTTCGCGAGGTCTCATCAGTACATTGGGCGCACTTCACTTGGTTGGTGTGAAAACCTCTCTTTGAGATCACAAATAAGGTCTTTTTAACAGTAGAAATGCTGCATTTTTATCCATTCCTGCTTTGAGGAAATTTTCTCTTATCATCTCCAATTGGTGGTAAACCTGATCGTATGTGTAGCTGCCACAGGCCGGCTCCAGCAGCAAAGGCTTGAAGATTTTTTGTATAGGTTTTGGCAATGACATTTAAGTGAGAAAGACTGGCCAGACTAGGATGATAGTCTAAAGATTCGCACGTAACAATTTCATTGTCGGATGGCTTTGACAAAA